>OZ020548.1:5793987-5919147 GCA_963971435.1 Lasius platythorax | reverse complement strand
GTATGTGTGTGTATACGCGTATACGTTCTCGCACACACACACCCATTGCGTGTAGCAAGCAGCTAATCGCAGCGAGCGCCCCTCGTAATCACTTGCATCAGACGGGGTGTCGCACCGCTCCTGCCTACCGCCCGTACTCGTCCCGTAATTCGCTAACTATTTCTTCTTATAATTTAATAACTAGACTTCGGATAAAAATTTTGGTAAAAGAAAAATCGTCTTAGAATAAAGTCGGGAATACGACATTTTAGGACAAACGGTTGTTTTGAATCACCCTGTATAATATAATAATTTAATATAATTGTGTATAGCCTTTGGGGCTAATAACATTGTATTGGTTTTTATTAATCCATTCTTGCGTGTATTCTACAATTTTCTCTTTAACATAAGCAATTGTTTGATATCTCGATCAGGAACACAATAAGATAAGATTTTTTAAAAAGTAGTTTGCCCAGTATTTAATACATTACACAGTAGTGCATCTACATGTTTCTAGTTGTAAATTAGAAATTTAAAATATAAATTATCATAGAATATGGAATAGATATTAAACAAACAAGAAATTTTATAGTAATTTTACTTATCTGTATCATTTGTATAACTAAAACCATCAGAAAGCCATCTATTTGAACAACTAATCGTTACTTGATCCTTTTTGATTTTTCGGTATTAGTAGGTGAAACATGTGCTAATATTTTGTAATTATATGTCCTTTCTATTAAATATGTTAATATAACATTATTTATAGTCATATAATATTTGATAAGCGAGCTATTAACTTTAAAAATTAACTTCTTATTTTTTCATTAATGATAATGCAAAACTACTTATGAGATTTATTTTAAAACATTTTGAGATAATTTTTAAATATATATTACAGGGTGTCCGATAATTATTGACACAGCCAAAGTGTGAAGGTAGATTGGCTCAATCTGAAAAGAAAAGTCCTGTACCATTTTGCTAAATTCGCAATAGTTATTGCGTTATTAATTAAAATATCTGAGCTAATGAGCGCGTGGGAAGCGGTAGACTGGAATCGGTAGGCATGTAAGATGGCTTATTTGTTTACGTCTCTTAGCAATAAAAGCATCATTTGAGCGAGAGGTGGAGTCACGCAGCAAGCGGCGAGCGACGTCTGATATTTGTTGCTAAGAGATGCAAACAAATAAGTCATCTTACATGCCTACTGATTCCGGCCTACCGCTTCCCACGCGCTCATTAGCTCAGATATTTTAATTAATAACGCAATAACTATTGCGAATTTAGCAAAATGGTACAGGACTTTTCTTTTCAGATTGAGCCAATCTACCTTCATATTTCGGCTGTGTCAATAATTATCGGACACCCTGTATATTGAATACACACAGTAACTCGAATGCCAATAATGGACGGTTCGACGTAAGTGAAGCAAATCAATCTGCGCGGTTTTAGCTGGATCATTTACAAATTTAACTTGATCCATTTCTAACAAAACTGAACGTTGCTTTAAAACGTTGGGATATCTAGCGCATATTTATTAATTTCGCTATTTGGAACTCTGCTTTTATTACTTCAACGACTTATATTCATCAGATCATCTGCGAAATAAGTTTCTATTTAATCGCACATATATTTTTCCTCAAACGATTCGACAAGATAGTAGACTTACAAGCTATACAATGTATATTCAGCAGAAAACTCCAGTCTTCAAGATCATCCAGCATCGTGACTACATGTCATCAAACATCAAATCTGTCCAGGATTATTTTGACAGCGAGACTGTGAGAAATGAAGTTGGTGAGAAATGCAGACATGTCTACAATTTCAGAACCTAGTGATAAGTTGCAGAAAAATGTATATATAAAACGTTATAAAAATAAAATAAAATCGCAAAAAATTATGAAAATAATATAACTTTACAAATTCAAGAAAATATAAATTAAATCTAAAGAAATATCTCTCAACGACAAGAAAAATGTAAATATAAATTCTATTCGAGAGGAGAGAAAAAAAGAGGGAATAATGCAGGCACTGTAAGCGAAACAGTTTAAGATAAAGTCAATCTCATTATTTTGCTAGCTAAGTTGTTTTTAAGCAGTCGCAAATCTTATATTTCTAAACTCTTAATCACAGATAGAAAACTTCGAGAAGCGATAAACGCTCTGTAAACGTTGAAATATTTCTATTCATTATAAGATATTCGTTTTTGCTCAATAATAGTAATTATGTTTCTAATGGATCTATTCTGTAAGAAGATTTTCGCTCTGTAAGCTTTATAATCTTGAAAAATGTAAAACTATAACGAAAATGCTATTCTATAATGACAATCAATCTATGTAAGAACTGTTACATAGCTGTAAGTTAACAGTGTAAGTTTGCAGTGACATTTTTCTCGCCATAAGCGCTACATTTTAAGGTTATTTTTTTTTTCTTAACTTTGACAGTTTTTAAGACGCGATAAATAATGCAAATTTTGTAATATTTTCATATTTTCTCTTGGAAGAAGATTACAACAGGTAATTTTAATTATATATTCAGTATATAAGAGACAAGATAGTCTATTTTTCAACTATTTTTTAATTATTATTGTTCTAGAATGATCAGTAAAATTAGACTTGAAAAGGGCAAAACTATAAAAAAATTAGGACCAAGCTGGATTTTTGTGGAGACCTTTATTTCGATGTTCTAATGAAATCCTGAAAAGTAACCTTAATTTGACACATGGGATTTTTTTTATAGGGGGTGAAAGGGGGTAAATTTAAGTTTTTTGCCATTATCTCGAAAACTATCAATTTTTCGAGAAAAATAGTTATTATCAAAATTGTAGCTCATAAAATTCTTTACAAAAAAGGTTATTATACTTTTTTTGTGTGAAATCAATTGTTTCGAAGATATAGAGTGAATTAAGTTTGAAAGAGAAAATGTGCACACCACTATAGTATTATATGTGACTATGAGGTGCAGAAAAGTTATATTAGAAATATTTTGCTGCCGAAAAAGATTTTATAAATATCTGCAGAGAAACTGAAAGCTAAATATTATACTATTTATTGTGTTTGAACCCTCATGCGATCTTGACGAGCAGCTGCCCGGCACACAAAGAAAAGGGCGTTTTCTACCTGCGTTTGTATGTGTGTTAGTGTGTTTGTGTTGCTCGAAGTTAGATGGTATGACCAGTCTTCGAGAAGTTCTCATAGTAATCGCATCGGACGTGTTATATTGTATAGTCCAGTATACAATATATACTGGACGTATTATAAATATTTTATTAATAAAATATTTCTGTGAAATCTCGAGAATAGTGCTAAAATGGAAGGAATGTGTTTTATTTGTTCTAATCCTTTATCGGATGGTCAAACTGTTGTGGTTGAGCGTGGGATAAAAACTTTGCGAGACGCGAGTAAAAAAAGGAAAAAAAAACGCGCCCAGTACTCTACCCCCGCGGTGGTGTGGAAAGGAGTACGTGTTTTTTACGAACTACAGACATTGCAACTTTACCGCACGTTTTACTCAAAAACGATTAGTTGTACGAAAAAAAGTATAATGACCTTTTTTGTAGAGAATTTTATGAGCTACAATTTTAATAATAACTTTTTCTCGAAAAATTGATAGTTTTCGAGATAATGGCAAAAAACTAAAATTTACTTTAACCTCTTTTACCCCCTACAAAAAAAAAACCTATAGATCAAATTAAGGGTACCTTTCAGGATTTCATTAGAACATTAAAATAAAGGTCTCCACAAAAATTCAGCTTGGTCCTAATTTTTATAAAGTCAAAGTCTAATTTTACCGGACCAAAATTATATAATTTTTATAATTTTTATATTTTATTTTATTTTATATATTTTTTATAATTTTTTTCTTCTACTGTTGGATTCACAGTGCCACTACGGAGGATGTAATCCTGCTCCATGGTACTTAAATAAATTTCACATTGTTCCCTTGTTGTATTACCCGAGTAGAAACATTTCTGTAAGAAACTGGCCAATACCTAAAAACTATTTAGTTTTTCTAATCAAGATTTTTCTACTATTTACTAGCCAATAATTAAATAATAATATTTTTTTCGAAATTTTATAGCCAGTTATTAGCTATAATATGATATTTGTTTTTCATTCACGCAGATAGCGCTTTAAACATATAATATTTGACTAAAAAATAGGCAAATTCTAGAATATAATAATTGATTAATATACACTATGTGGATATAATTATTACCCACTTATAATATCAACAATAATACATAATTATTTTCTTTTAAACTATTTAAGCGTTTTAATGCATCTTTATTATTATCTGCAGTATATAATAAATTACAAATAATTCTACATTAAAATATACTTTAGAATTATTTATTATTTATTTACGCATATTAAACACATTACCTGTGTGTGATCTTTGCAATTATAAATAATTTATAAAAAAATAAATAAATAAATAAATAGATAAAAAATGATAAAAAGGTAGTTTTAAATAACCAGCTAATAACTAGCCAGAAATAATTATCAATTAATCGGCCATTTTTATTGAGTAAAAACTTGATACGTTTATTAGTAAAAGATGCTCATATGATATTAGTAATACGGAGCTGAAGTCGAATTTTATCTCCCAGTGCGGCGTTGCTATGAAGTTGTTGATCAACAAATCTTTTGTTTTACTGCAGAGTAAAATTTTTTTTTCATAAGCTCGTATTGACATCAGTGGTTAGAATTAAATATCGTTTTCTAACTTTTCTTTGCAATTAATTCTTTTGAAAGCAATCTAATAAATAATTATATTATATATTAGTTATAAAGTTATAAAATATGAAAGACTTTCTGATTATTGAATTCATCAATGATTCGATGAATGACGAAGAAGTAAAATCAGTTGACTGCATACCAAATAAATGGGTCATATTCGATGAGGATACTGGAGAATTTAAAACTCCCTTTTTATCACCTCCGTATACACAAAAAAAGTGTCAGCAGTTTCATCGTATAGTTAAAAGCAAACTAGATCCAGATCCCACGTGGTTAATATATAAATTTATAATCAAAGGTCAAGCAGGTAATGTGTGCTCAATATGTGTAAATAAATAATTCGCAAGTATATGTAAGTAATGTAGAATTATTTGTAACTTATTACTGCAGATAATTATGAAGATGCATTAAAACACTTAAAATGTTTAAAAGAAAATGATTATGTATTTACAACCGATTGTGAAAATAATGATGTGTGTGTTGCGGAGAAGATAAATAAAATAACTGAAGATATCAAAAAAGGAAAAAATAAAGATATCAAAAAGAAAAAAATCTCTGAAATTTTGAAAAATGTATCATCCGATATCGACAACAATATTAATTTATCATCTGATTCAGGTAAATTTTGAAATTCTATTTTCAAATTGAAATTCTTTTTCAAAAAAGTGAAATAATATGTATATGTGTGCATATAGAAACTGGTGATGACAAATACGCAAGAATAATTTGTCGAAAAGTTCAGACAAAGTCAAATTCTAAAAAAGCACCAAAAAGTAAAGTATCGGATATTATCGGATATTCATGATCATTTCTTATATACGCATTAATACATTACTTATTTTTTATTAGAATTATCAATTAAATCAATTGAATCATTAAAGACACCAGTTAAGGTAATGAAGATGAATAAAATTAATGTGAATAATGAACCAAGCACAAGTAACTTTAATAAAAACAATATTGTCCCTGCATCGAATGCCCAATCTCTTCAAGATTGTATTACCAATCAATCTTTAGAAGGCATGTAATACTGTTATTGTTATTATTATATACATATAACTTGCTTCATATTCGTGTTAATGTTACAATTATTCTTCTACTTTCAGAAATGAAAATAATCTTAACAAAACTGACTAATTTAGAATATCAGTTGAAAACAGTCAACAAATCCAATGTGGAAATAAATCAAAAGTTAGGTGCACTTTTATCGAAAAATGTCATTCCATGTGTTACAAATGAAAGTTTATTTGAAAGTCACGGTATTAATTTACCAGTTGATACAATAGATGAATTCAACAAATTTTGTGATCGGATAAACAATAATGAAAACTTTCGACTTTTGATTGTTAGTAACTTACAAATTTCTTAGAAGTTTATCAATATCAACACTTATTTATGCTAGTGTATATAATTTCGGAAAACTTTATAAATTCATAAAAAATTTTTAATTTCCAGTTTCAACGAATATATAATTCATTAGATGATAGTATTTCATTATCTAGGAATATTGTCAACATTTTACGAAAGTTTCTGACGCAAGAGGTGGCAATACAGTTTACTGCTATAAAAAGTGTTACAAACAAATTTAATTTTTCAAAGACTTCTTTTTACAAATATTTAATAGGTAAATACAAGATTAATTATTTAAACAATTAATTATTAATTATTTATATTTATTTTTATTTATTATTAATTTATTATTAATTATTTAACAGATTAATTATATAAACTTTATGTTTCTGCTTCAGATATATTTATAACTGAGAATAAAATACTTCATATTAAAATAACAGAGCGAGACTTTAATAAGGCTCTTGGAGAAGTTCTATCTAATGCTAATAAGTCATGAAATTCTTCTAAAATAAAAGAGAAAAATGAGACTGATCAAAACACAGAAGATTTATTAGAACAAGAACAATATTCAGTTTCAGGGAAAAAAAGAAAATTAACAATATTCGATGAAGATGATGATGACTAACAAGTAACATGTTCATTTCCTATTTAAAATCAGTTTTACTATTTATTTCTATTTTTATTATTTCATCTTATTTAACACACAAACATTGATATAATTAATAAAAAAATTAATATTAAAATTTTGTGATATATGTTAAAAGTCAATATAAAGAATAAAGTATAATGATAATTAATAAAAGTAGATTTTAATTTATTTCTAATTTAAAATTAACTTAAATAGTTTACAATAAATAAGTTAATTTTCTACATCGTGTAATAAAGCAGAAGCATAGATTATTTCCTTTACATTGTTATCATCTGTTTTTATAATAGGAATTATAATAATTTTGGAAAAAATATTATTAATATCACACAATATTGTTGTTGATAAAACAGTTGGCTCCAATATCCATTCTTGCAAATTTTTAGATTTTATGGGGTAGGAATACATAGATTTAATTTTATTCCATATGTTACCACCAACTTGTAATATATTTTGTTCTTTATTATGATGAAAATTAGTAATTTGAATTATTGAATTATTTTTCAATAACACAACATTATCTGGCATCTTTGTTGTAAATATGAATTGTTTGTATTTTATTTTCAATATAATTCGATCATTTCTATTATTTTTCTTTTCTTTGAGAATTATAAGTGATGATTGTGTAAAATTGAATTTTTTTATTATTTTTTATTTTTATATCATCCATTTCATGCATGCGGCGGCATATCTGTGCTAGCGGACGATTAGCTGTATGAATTAGTTTTCTTATTTTTCCAAGCATACTTTCGTAAGGAAAAGCAGATATACAATCCAATGGACATTGAAAATATTCTACATCGTCAACAATATGAAGTAAATTATGAACATTTATACTTAATGATAAATCTCCGTAAATAAGGGGCATTATATCGAAAAAACTTTGCAAATATTGTCGAGCATTACTCATGAAAAATGAAATAAAATTTTTACTGCATAGAATTCTATTATAATAGCTCTTTTCCTTTTTCGTTTGAATCCACTTTGGTTTCTATTATAATTAAATTATTGTCATAAATAATTTAACGAAAGTTAAAATTATACATTTTTTTATACAAATTTACTTACTCATTAGTCATATTTTCTTTATTCATATTAATTTTGTTTTTCAAAAAACTACACAAAACTTTTTGACGGAACTCGACGCCAATTTCCCAATCTTATAAAAATACAATTGAGGTTAACTGCACTATGAATATTATTCTAATCTTTTTTATTGTTTTTTTGATAGAACGGATCGACTTGTGAGAGCGATTAATGACATATATATTGGTGTGGTATATGTAGACCCACATATAATGACTAATTGCTCTCGGGTCAATCCACATCAGTCGAAAATGCTTTACATTACTTACATAGATTGCTTACATAGTGCAAGATTATGGAGATTGTCACAGAATATCAAATATGTTATATTTACAGAGTTCTGTATCTTCCGCACTTACTGTGCAATGTAAGCTACATAGCTTATACAGAAACAGTGTTACAGAGCATTTTTACAGAATAGACCCATAAGTCTCTAAAACACGAAAACTTTTTTCTCTTATTTTAAATTACACTTTTTTTGTTTTAAAAATTAATATTGGCTACGTTAATTTTCATATTTTGTAATTTATGTTCTTCTTTTATTTATAAATGCCTGTCATCTAAATTTATCTGAGATATACTATATTTTCTTTGTTAACAATTCGAAAAATTATCTCATTATATCTTTTCTCAATTACTGAAACCAGAATTTTTATACATATATAACTATATATGTCAATATGTCCGATTTTTAAGAATCTCTAGATAGATTTATTTATATATTCAATTTTTGTATATAATTTTTGTATATGTATGTATTCGTTTATTTGTCCCCTTAGGGCTTCAAAGGCGCTTTTAAGGAGCGGTCCCAAACCTTTACAAACTTAAAAACCATTCCCCCTCGCGACCTGGCCATAGGCGACCCTTACACTCTCATACCTCCCTCCCTTCGCTTCCATCCCTCTTCCCAATTCCCAATTTCCTCCCCCCTTACTCTCCCTCTCTCTTGTCTTCTTGCGTTTCTCGACCTTCTTCCCTCCATCTCATTCCTCTGATTTCTTTGTCCGTCCGCTCTTCCCCTTCCTTGCATCCTGACGTCCCTTTTTGCCTCTCTCCTTCCGTTTTCCTTTTCTTTCCGTCCTTCCCCTTCCATGCACAACTTAGCTCTCCTGGACCTCTATAACATACAAAACAGAAAGAATCCTTCCCCCTCCCTCTTACCCTCCCACCCCCTTTTCCTTCTTTCCGTGTCCCTCTACTTCTCCCCCCTTTCCTTCTTTCCTTTCCTTCTTCCTGGTCTCCTGTCTCTCATTCCCCTTTTAATCCTTCCCCCTCCCTCTTACCTTCCCACCCCCTTTTCCTTCTTCCCGTGTCCCTCCACTTCTCCCCCACTTCCTTCTTTCACTACCTTCTTCCTGGTCTCCTGTCTCTCCTTTCCCTTCCCTTCCTCGACCCTGTCATACGTCGCCGCTCTCTTTCCCCTCCCCCCTCACTTCCGCCAGCCACTCCTTTACCCCCTTCCCCTTCTTCCTTTCTCGTAGCGTCCTCTCTCTTCTTTTCCTTTTCTTCCTTCTCCTCCTCAGCGTCTTCGGTTTCATCCTCCGTCATCTCCTCTTCCTCCTCGCTCTGCATCCTGTCACTTTCATCCTCTTTTCTCTCCATTATTCTCAGTTCTTCCTTTCTCGTCCATCTCAACTCCTTTGCGATTTCCTCTGCTTCTTCCCCTTCACTCTTGCCCCACACCGCCACCCTCTTTCTTCTCTTCCCCTCCCTTCCACCAACTTTTCCTTTTCCCCCTGCCTCCTCTTCTTTTCTTGTGCCGTCTTCTCTTTTCCTCTCGCTCTTACTACCCGCCGCCACTCTCCTCCCCTCATTCTCCCCCGCCCCCTTGACACACTCCCTCTTTACCCCTCTTCCCTTCTCACTTCCTTCTTCCTCCTCTTCTCTCTTCCGTGTGGCCTTCCTCCTTTTTTCCATTTCTCCTTCATCCTTTCTTGCCCCCTTTTACTCTTCTTCCTCCTTCTCAACTTTGCCAAAGCACTCTAACCTCTCATTTTCACTTTTCTCTTTTTCCCGTCCACTCCCCGCACTTTCACTCACACGCCTTAGTTCCTTCCTTATCCCCTTCAGTCCTTTCCTTATCCCGCTCAGCTCTCTCACTAGGTCCTCTCTCCAGTCCGTCACTTCCTCTATCTCTTCGTAAGATTCACTGAACTTTCCCTTTCACGCTTACTTTTCTCTCTAGTACGCAGTCACAACTAAACCTCCGCAGCACGTGTTCCACGCACATGTCCCGCAGGCTCTCCTGTGCCTCCCTCCTCCGCTCCATTCCTGCTCTCCGCCGGTAATACCCTCCATTCTCTACATATCCCTTACTTATCGGCTCCACATCTTCCTTAGTTCCTCTTTCTTCTGCCGTCTTCATCGTCGCTACTATCTTCCTCTCTCCTCACATTGCTCCGAAACCTTAACTCCGATTTTCCCGAATCCTTTCCGGCCGTGAAACTTCCTTTCTCCTGCTTCCCTAGATCTTCCTCCATTTCCTCGAGCTCCTCCGGTCTTCCTTCATCAGCTCCTCTTTCCACATCTTTCTCACATGTCTTCTTCCATACTCTCCTTTCACGGAAACTTTCACACACAAGCCACACGACTACTCCCTTTAACCGCCATCTTTCCTCCCCCTAATTTTTGTATATAAATTTGTATATAATTATATACGATTTTGAAACTTCCAGATAGCATTCCAAGCGAACTAACATTTCCCAGGGCATTAGTGAAATTCGGCAATAGACTAAACGAGAAAAACATTTTTGTAACATTCAGGTAAATAATTTAAATTCTTAACACGTATTTTTTATTCTTTTAAGTTTTATAATATATTAAAGCTCTAACTCTACTCTGTCAGAAATTCGCTAAAAATAAAAAGATTAAGGTATTTTATTTCCTTTACAGATGGAACGAACCTGATTTTACAAAGGGAGTGATACAAAAATACAAGGTCCATTATTGGTTCATCGAGAACCTGAAGAAGATTCAAACCAGTGTGGATATTATCCCAGCTAATATATTGCAACACAAGGTGTACGATTTAAAACCTGATACAATGTACTACTTTAAAGTACAAGCGCATAACGAAGTTGATCCTGGTTCTTACACGGAAACCATCAATGTGTCGACCACGCACGAGAATCCGGTACCTCTATTATTGGTGAACTCGTCGAGTGGTATGCAATTTGTTTTAACAAATTTTTTAAATTAGAAATTAAATAATAAAGTTTTAAATAAAAGTATGTATTAGAATAAAACAAAGAAGATTAAATTGTACTCTTGTATAACAAAGGTGATGTTCCGAGCGCTCCTGGGATACCTACGGTAAAGAAACTTTCAAATTTCATGTATTATTTAAACTGGGAACCTGCGCAAGCTCACGATTCACAAGTGACGTTGTATCGACTGGAAGGTTTAATTGTTGAAGATAATTACAAAGAAGGCAATCAAATCGACAAAGACAAACATTGGAATTTATATTATAACGGAACAGATAATAACTGGATAATTACCAGAAATATGGATCAGAAATATCAATTTCGCGTGCAGGCTGAAAACGCTTTCGGCGTTGGAGTATGGAATGAATTAAGTGCGATCATTGATTTAACAGAATCGATCGAAATATCAGATATACAATATCTACCATATCTATACAATTATCTACCGTTAATGTTAAGCCTCATTACCCTTGTTATCTGTTCTGTTTACTACTTTTACTGTTGTAAGTATATTTGATATAAATTTCGGACTTTAACTGTATATTATTTTAAATTTGATATATATAGAGAATTTTTGAAAATTTGATATATGAATATAGAGATTTTTTTTAAAAATTAGTTTACTTGTTGAAAATAATTTAAATTTCGCAGTGCATACTATTAGATAAATGTATCATAACATTTTTTTATCTAACAGCATACCGACGACGCCAAGCAAGTAAGAAAATAGTTTATAATTTGGACGAATTTGCACTGATTATAATCGAAAAAAAGCAAATTACTCTAAGAAAGCTTCTTGGGAGCGGCGCATTCGGAAAGGTAAAAACTCTAATTTCTTATTATTCAAATATATTTAGACTTTCCTTAATTTATATATAAAATATAACGGGCTAAATGAGAGCCAAGCGCTGTAAGAGGTGCGCAAATAAGTTTTACTACTTAATGGTTAATGTGTAAAAAAACCTTTTATTAAAACCGTACGTTTCGGTCCTCCTTTCGGACCATCATCAGCGATGTCAATAATTAACTGTCAATGAACAGAGAAAGATACAAAATAGTAACACAGAATATATTATAAGTTGATCGTTAACAATTAAAATTTTGGAGATACGTGGATAATTATTTCTTTATCGGCGGTTTGTGATGCGGAAAAAAATTTTTTTTTTTTATCATAAAAAATTGCTTTACGTACATGTAGTATTCGTTAGTTCGCTTATCCACGGTCATCACTGACCTTACCGTCAATTCAACGAAATAATTCCTCTCCCGGTTCCCGTCGTGAAGGAAAAATTGCCGTGAGTCTTTGTGGTTGTAACCATTTTGACTGTAACTTTATGTGTGAATTAATTACTCAGTTTGCGGCTTGGTTTGATTGTTAGATAAATTTATATGATGATGGAGAGGTATCTTACTTCATCGATCGGTGACAGGACCGTGAGCCGTGAGAGACAGTACACAACTGTCGGTTAACATATGTTAAAATTTTTAAGTTGTCGCGTGACATTGTGCGTGCGTGTGTAAACATTGTGAATATCGAAGTGATTAGTCTATCAGTCTAATGACGTAATCTGGCGCGCGGTGATTTTAAATTTTTGACATTCTCTCCACTGTCGTAAGATAAGCCTGATGGAGGCCTTCGGTGTCGGTTTGTAAATTGAGGCTGTTTTTTTGCCTCTTTATAAATATCATCTCCGACATCAAACGTTTTTTGTATGTGCTTTCCTCATCCAGGATTTCCACCTCATCCCATGCGAATTCGTGACCATTTAGCCTGTGATCTGTGATGACCGAGTGTTGTGAAGTTCTTTTATTAATATGATTGCGATGCTCTGTGATGCGAGTTTTTAATAGCCTGCCTGTTTGGCCTACGTATGAGGCATCACAATCTTTGCATGGTATTTTATATACTAGGTTATTATGTGATTCTTTCGGCAATATATCTTTATGAACGCGTATGTACTTTCTTAGCTTGTTCATGCTAGTATAAGATAATTTTGTTTGTAGATCACGTATCACAGGTCCAAATCGCTCCGAAATTGTCGGTATATACGGGATATTGAAGTAACTCGATTTAATTAAGTTATTTATGTCAATATAATTCGTAATGCTCGAGTTGTCGTTTTTCTTATTATGTGATGCAATTAATTTTTTGAGTCTTTCATGTAAAGTCTCAAATATGAATTTTAACGGGTAGCCATTATTGAGTGTCGTGTTAATTACGAATTTCAGATTTTTTTGGTGAAAATCCGGATGAGAAAGACGAAATGCTCTATCTATGAGGCCGATGACGGTGCCTTTTTTATGGCAGAGAGGGTGTCGAGACTCGAAATGCAAATATCTCCCTGAAAACGTTGGTTTATGGTACCAGTCAAAGTTAATAACGTTGTTTCTGATAATCAGAGTGACATCCAGAAAATTGATTTGGTTATCCTCACCCTCCTCCATGGTGAACTGTAGACGTTTATGTAATGAATTAAATGTGTGTAATATGTTGTTACACATGGAGGAAGGCGCGGCCAACAAGATGTCATCTACGTATCTATAAAAAAATGGGAGATCTACTGGGAGAATCTCGAACGCCCTCGTCTCCAGATCTTGTAGAGTGATGTCGGCGATGACTGGAGATAGCGGGGAGCCCATAGGTGTGCCGAACGTCTGTTGATAGTAGACGTTATCGAAAATGAAATAGGTGGAATCTAAGACGAACCGGACTGCCGCCATGAACTCGTCGCGTGGAATGGTGCACTTTTCTTCAATGGAGTTCCATCTTTTTGTTACGCTCTCCAAGGCTAGATCTGTCGGTACGTTGGTGAACAAAGAAACCACGTCTAATGATAGCAGTTTATGGTTGTCCGGAAAATGCTTGTTTCTTAATTTTTCGACGAGTTGAAAGCTGTTGTCGATTCTGCTGTTAGCTGCTGGTATGGAGTCGTTAATGATGTTGTGTAAAAAAGTGGCTAATTCATATAACGGGCTATTCTTAGATGATACGATGATACGGAGAGGGAAACCCGGCTTGTGAATTTTTGGCACACCATAGGCTCTGGGTAATACGCCATCCGTACAGTTAAGTCTTTTATAAATGTTGTCTGTGATATAATCGCGTTTCTTCCATCTCGCGAGCATCTCGTGGAGATTTCTAATTAGTTTTTTTGTTGGATCTTTGCTGACTTTCGAGTATGTGTTATTGTCATTTAAGAGAGCATTCATTTTGTACATGTAATCTGTTTTGTCAAGGGCTACGGTTGCGTTGCCCTTGTCTGCTCTTGTGAAAATCACGTCCGGATTATCTTGTATGAAATTATTCGTGGCGATCGACGCCCTGATGATCTCCTTCTCCAGTGGTGAATTCTTGAATGTATAATTAGATAGGCTGTTTATGATGGGATTAGTTCTGTTGCGGATGATGTGACGGATGTGTGGTGGAAGTTTGCCAATGTTGTTCTCCACACATTTTATGAATTCAATTATGATTGCGTCTTTGTTCTTTGTGGGTAAACTAAAGTTATCTCCTAGTTGTAGGAGTCCTTGTACTTGTTGTGGTATCTGAGTGGAGGACAAATTGACAAACCATTTGTTCTGGATGTGTAAAGGAGAGGGGGATGGATCTTGGAAGTCGGTAGGATTGAGGAATATTTCGTTAGTAGAGGACACGGGGATAGGGAAATCTGGTTTGAGAGAGAACATCTCGGCGGAACTCGTCTCTGTTTGAGTGTCATTGTCTGGAGGAAGGCATATGTTTGATGTCATTTCGTTTATGTGCAGTGGCGTGGCCTTGAAATATTGTACCGGACGGATTTTCTGTATAGTGAGTCTATTCTGTTTATTCGTCAGCCAGCAAAGTTTCTTTTCTATTCTTTCACGTTCGCTCGCGAAATGGCGGTGGAGAGATTTATATTGATTTCCTTAATTTGTTAATCAGAAAATTTTGAGGTAAAGACACAATTTTTATAAAAATAATTGCAAAACTCAAAATTTTGCATAAAAAATTAATTAATATAAATATTTTTAACATACGCTTTATCGATTTGTGTTAATTAGGAAATATTTTGCAGGTATATCAAGGAACCGTCAAAGATTTCGAAGGGTCGGAAACAACGCCTGTCGCAATAAAGATGCTACCAAAAAATGCTTCTCCGCAAGAAAAAATAAAATTCTTGGAAGAGTCCAATCTTATGAGCGACTTTCGCCACAAGCATGTGCTAAGATTGTTGGGCACCTGTGTCGACACGGATTCACCATGGTTCTTATTGGAATTAATGGAAGCTGGTGACTTACTGAATTATTTAAGAGAGAACTGAACATTGCGACCGTCAGAGTCGCAAGCTTTGCGTCTGCAAGACTTGCTCGCCATGTGTGAAGATGTTGCTCGGGGTTGTTGTTATTTAGAAGAACAGCACTTTGTGCATAGACATCTTGCGTGTCAAAATTGTTTAATATCCGGGAGAAATCGCAAAAACCGTATTGTCAAAATCGGTGACTTCGACCTAGCTAGAGATATTTACAAAAATGACTATTACAGCATGGTAAATGCAATTATTTAAAAGAGATAAAACTTTTTTATTTTTGCATTGTAATAATATTATACATCTTTAAGCTGATTAGAATATAAACAAAAATATTATAATATAAAACTATTTTTATCTATATATGTGTATAAAGGAAGAGAGATGAGTTAAATTTATTTGCACGTAACGCTTGGTTAAAAAATGGACGACTTCGGCAAAAGACTTAACTGCGCTAAAATTATGTTTTAGAAAGGAGGAGACCCGCTTCCTGTTCGCTGGATGGCACCGAAATCTTTGAAGTGTCGAAAATTTACTTCAGAAAGCGATGTTTGGGCATTCGGGGTACTAATGTGGGAAATTACGTCATTGGGTCAAACGCCCTATTACGCCAGAAATGATTTTGAAGTATACCAGTATGTGTGTGCGAGGAGCATGCTGTCGAAACCTCTCAACTGTCCATCGGTGTTGTATCAGTTGATGCTAAGTTGCTGGAATGCGATGAAGAAAAGACCAAAATTCAAACTTTGTCTTGAAAATATCATAAATCTGAGAGACAACATCGAAGACACAATGCTGAGTTCGATGGATATTATCAAACGTGTACAGGTGAATCGATCATAATTCTTTTCATGCATATCATTGCATGGAGCAATGAATTTTTGATATAATATCGACTAAAAAATATTGCAAAACTATTGCTTTTCTACTTAAATTCATATTTTATAACATATATAATGTTATTTTAAATATCATTGTGTATCGTCGAAAAATGATTCAGCCGACAAATCTAATTAAGCTCGAGATTGTTGCTTTACAAACATATTTTTACTGAATGTTATAGCACACTTATTTCTCTCTCTCTCTCTCTCTCTCTCTCTCTCTCTCTCTCTCTATTATTTCTCCCTATATATCTCTTTTTTTCCAATTCTTAGTAAAATGCATTTTTTTCTGCCTTAGCTCCCGCCTTCTGAAATACCTGAATACCTTCAGATGGAAGATTTTGAAATGATGTCATAGAACCTTTCATATAATCGCTTTCTTGACTGACAATGAACAATTTTTGAGATCTTTGGCCGACACTATTAATCGATATTACCGTCGTTTGTCGACCCATCAATAGCCACTATATAGCTAAATACGATATGTGATAATCATTCTTGTTATACGTATACTGCCACCAATAATCTTCGTCTAATTTCTTCGTCTAATTGTAAGGTCATTCCTATGTACGCTTTACGTTTGTGTGATTTAATTTTTTTTATTCTTAAAGCATTTGCATTTCTTTATAGCGCTTTATTCTTTATTTGCTTCTTCCTTATTTCTATTTTTGTAAAATAACAAGTTGATCGAATAAATATTGTTCGGTTGATGTTAATCGAATGTGTTCTTAATGTTCTACCTATGCCCTTTTCTTGTCCTACTTTTATTAGGCAAGATTTTCACAGCAAAATTACATAGTATAATATTAAATATAATATTAGATTAAGGTTACAGGTTTAATTAGATATAGAGTATATAATAAACAGAAAATTGTGTGAAATATGTATAAAAAGAAAAACATATTTTGTAGTGAAAAGTTTGATAAAGATGTTTAAGATGAACTTAACAAAAACTTTAAAAAATATTTACTCCTAAAAAATAACTTTTAAACAAAATTTTCCTCTAAAAATAATTTAAAAAATTTTCCTCTAAAAATAATGTACCCATAAAAAATATAAAATCAAAACTAAATATGAAATCAATAGTCAACAACTAGCCAAGTACTTAGAAACAATTCAGTTTGTGAGGATTTGTCAAGAGAAACTTGATTTTCAAAAATAATTTTTTTACAATTAGTAAGTATCATAAAACTACTTAACCCTTACTGCAATAACGTCAATCACATCAATCGCCAATTTCGAATTTAAAAGTGCCCCGTGCCAAACTAATCGACTTGTTTTGAAATTATCAAGAGACATGGTAGTGTCTCGCGCCAAGTCACGCGCAGCTAAAAAGTCGCGCGCAGCAGCAGCGAGGCACTCCGTGTATCTATACGCAAGCCGGCCAATTGAGAGTATTTGAGACCTCAATAACCGCTGAACGGATTGAGTTCTTACTGGGCTTAATCGATAGCTTGGGTTCGAATTATACAAGGAAAATGTCTTTATTTTTGCTCTAGAAGTATCATGAACGGAGTATTATGATGCAAAGTCCCAAGGTTATAAAATTTTTCTTAAGAAACGTCGGAAAAAGGTACAACTAAACCGTTTGACAAGAGATGGCATTAACGACACTCGCGGTGGTATCAATCTATCGACCGTAATCCATAATAACCTTTTTAACCTAATATCAATTTATCGACCGTAATCCATAATATTGATTTATCGACCGTAATCCATAATACACACACACACACACACACACACACACACACACACACACACACACACACACACACACACACACACACACACATCTTATTATAAACATATAGAATATATTTATATCTTTCTCTCATTTATAACAAAAATATATCATAGATTCTCTTATTTATAAAATAAATAAAACATCTGATTTTAAATGTAATTTACGCTATGCATAAAAGAACAAAACATCACATTTTATTTAAAAATATTATATATCTTTATGATAAGATATACACACAATTCTTTTAATTTAATGTTTTGACTAATGCATTTGTATTTTTATTAATCTAGTGCGGACTATCCCAAAAAGGACTTCCAGGACTCACCGGGTTAATAAAAAAATACAAGTACAAACATTCACCTGGTACGGACTATCCCAAAAATTAATAAAAATCTAAAGTTTTATAATTTCGTTTAACTTTTAACGCTAAATTAATTCTTTTGCGCGCAAGCTTTTATTTAAAGAAACACTCATTTTAAAAAATATCATTTTCTTGCCGCACGATTAACGTTTTGTTTCAATCATTTATTCGTGAATATATAAAAAGTACAAGTACAAAGTGGTAATTACATATTTAAAGATGTTTAGTATATGTTAATATATACTACAATATGAATGATATAATCCTTAAAAACTTACCTTTTTAAAGAAAGGTAAAAATAGGCGCCAAGTATACGCGCCATAGTTTTTGTGAAAAATTTTTATATGTATTTACAAAATAGTGTGTTATTTTAACTGTGAAAAACTACTGAAAAAAAAGCTATCTTCAAAATAGTGTAAAAAGCTATCTTCAAAATAGTGTTATTATAATCTATAAAATAGTTATTTTAATCTGCACAAAGTAATGTTATTTTAAACCATAAACAATATTTACGAATTATTTTAATATTGTGTAAAGCATATTTTACAACAATAATATTAAAAAATTGCGCCAACTGAAAATAAAAACTTATACATATATACTGAAAAGATTAATCAAAAGAAGATAATACAAAAAAAATACAAAAAACACAAAAAACATAAATTAAAAATTAATAGAAAGATTAAAAATTAGAAATTAAAACAAAAGTTAACAATTTATACAAAAATAAAAATTAATACAAATAAAAACAATTAAAAAATTTTTTTATTAAATATAAAAAAACTTGGCGCTGCTAAACTAAACAATATGCTAAAATCAACGTTCAATTCTTTAATATATTTACATTGCAGTTAATGATGTAACTGAATTAAATATAGTTCTAAATTAAATTTAGATCTAAATTAAATTTATTATTTGTTGATTTAATATGTATAATACTTTGAAATTTAGCAGCGCAAAGTTTTTTTAATAAAAAAGTTTTTTAATTGTTTTTATTTGTATTAATTTTTAATTTTTGATAGTTAAGAAAGATCCGACTAAATCATTAATTTCCAATCTCCGCAAGTTGCTCACGGGATGGAAGAACAAGAATTATATATCTGACAAGCTATATAAATCTTTGAATTGTTCGGACGGTATACTTCCGAGGGCCTATGGGTTGCCGAAAATTTATAAGCCGGACTGCCCTCTTAGAATTATCGTTTCTTCGATAAATAGCCCATTGTATTCCTTAGCAAAGTTTCTCCACAAAACCATGCATGACTCGATACCGGTAGCGAGGAGCCATGTCAAGGATAGTTTTCAATTAGTAGAGATACTCAAAGACACGTTCATCGATGAACATTATCGATTAATATTGCTCGACGTCATATCTCTATTCACAAACGTACCATTAGATCTGGCAATGGATAGCATCGTTCGGAGATGGGAATACATTGGAAAAAAGTGCGACATCCGGATGAAGGATTTTATATCGGCAGTCCGGTTTGTACTTGATTCTACATATTTCACGTTCAACTATTCGATTTATCGACAGACTTTCGGTACACCCATGGGCTCACCTCTGTCTCCGATCATTGAGGATATAATGTTACAAGATTTAGAGACTCGAGCAATCGCGGTCTTGCTGGTCAATCTTCCTTTTTACGTCAGGTACGTTGATGACATCGCGTTGGCGGCTCCCTCTTCCATGCTCACTGACGTTTTAAATATCTTCAACTCTCTACATCCCAGAGTTCAGTTCACGATGGAGGAGAGCGTGGACAACCAATTAAATTATCTCGATGTTACCATCATCGTTAATGACGGATCAATGGAGTTTGATTGTTTTCACAAACCCACCTTCTCTGGCAGATACTTGAATTTTGAATCACGACACCCTTTATGTCAAAAGAGAGGCACGATTGGGATTTATAGATAGAGCGTTCTTTCTCTCACATCCGAGATTCCACAATAAGAATTTGGAGTTTGTTGTGACTGTCTTATTGAATAATGGTTACCCACTAGACTACATCTTTACGATAATGCATAAAAGACTCAAACATTTGATAGAAGAAAAAGTTAAATTGAATAACTCAGTTTCAAATGACGATAAGAACACAGACAAGCGAGCTTCTTCTTCTTCTTCTTCTTTTTTCAATATTCCCTACGTTCCGGGCATTTCCGATCGATTTAGCCACGTCATCCGAGACTTAGATACAAAGATTTCTTACACAAGCATCAACAAATTAAGCCGCTTTATTAAAGTCCAAAAAGATATTATTCCCACAGATTATCAAAAAAATGTTGTATACAAAATCTCGTGCAGTACTTGTGACGCGTCTTATGTCGGACAAACTCGTAGATGCTTAAAAACGAGGGTACATGAACATCGCAGCCATATCAACAGGAACACGACGTAACACTCGGTTATAACAGACCATAGGCTATCAAACCACGAATTTGACTGGAATAACGTGAAGATTCTAGATGAAGATCCCATCTTGAGAAAGAGACTGATATCTGAGATGATATATATCAAAAGACAGAAGAACAGCCTAAATCTACATAGCGATATTGATAATCTTGATTGTATGTACTTCCCGATTCTAGATAGTTTGTCGAAGATTTGATTCTCGTGCGCCCACATTTTGATCGCCCCCTGTGTATGCACTACTGTTTTCCCTTTTATTATCGATCCGAGGTCATTTACATTAAAGATCATTGACAATGTTTTGTTTGACGAGTGCGGTCCGTTTCGTTCGGTGTCCCGCGTGCCTCTGCTTTTCTTTCGGTAGGTCGCCTCTCTTTTTTTACCGTTTCCAATTTTTCTAACAACTTATTAATTATATAGGGATGTCATGCATCTTGCATTACATTTCCCCTCTCGACGATTGAAACCGACGCGAGGCGATTATGTTATGGATTTGCTGAGGACTCTCGGGTCTCTGTGCGTAGCATACCGCAGGATAATTTTTTAATCCGTTTTCATGTGCACTCAATCATAACGTATGTATTCTAAATCTGATTTTTGTTTCTTGTATGCGGAATGTACTTTGCGTTTTTATATCTCATTTTAATTTCTGTTTTTTTCTGTATGTTTATTAACAGCAATTAGAGATACTGAAGATGGCCCGATGATGGGACCGAAACGTCTATTAATAAATAACGGTTTAACTGTATAAGTTTTCTTTCATTCGTTGCGCCTCCACCACGCGTTTGGCTCTTATTAGCCTCTTTTTTTTATCTTTTGACTTTCCTAGAGCCTTTGTTGTATAATATTTATTTATTCCATATTTATTTCTTTCATTATTTATTTTATTTATTAAGGTGTTTGAGTCATCGTTACAATTATTATCACAACTTTTCAATAAAAATGAGTCTTATAAAAATAATTAAATTTTATTGCTATATTTATAAATTTACATGCCGGAAAAATAGCTAATTTTATAAGTTTATTTACTAAATATTAATGATAACATATAAAGAAATGAATTTATTACGACATATACTATAAGAACATGTGTGTAATTTCTTGATTTTAATATTATTATCTGATATAAACGCAGTAATGAAAATATTAAGAAAATTTTTCTTAGTATAATATAAACTCAAAATAATTAAGGGATCAAGAAAAATTGTCTAAAAAATAGG
This sequence comes from Lasius platythorax, assembly GCA_963971435.1. Taxonomy (NCBI): domain Eukaryota; kingdom Metazoa; phylum Arthropoda; class Insecta; order Hymenoptera; family Formicidae; genus Lasius; species Lasius platythorax. Next base: position 5,897,227 of record OZ020548.1, on the reverse strand, counting down.
CAAACTTTAAACAGTTGTAACTTTGTTTCAAAAAATGGGAATTTAAATTTTTAAAAAGGATTTTAAAGCTTGAAATCTCTACTTTCGAAGGGTTGCAGCTGTTTTTCACTTCCTTCAATTCTAGTATTTTTTACATGCAGAAAACGACGAACTTAACGAAATGAAAAATTTTCTTCTTATTTTGTAGACGTGTCGCATGCACAAAAAAGACCTGAAAAAATTTTTTGACTTTTTCGTGTTAAAGCCTGAAATTTTTCCTGCAAAACCTTTTTTGAAAAATTAAATTTCGATTTTTTCTTATCAAGTTATCAAGAATTGAAGAGAAAATGGTCATTTTCACTTTGATCGTTCATAACTTCGTTAAAAATCATCGTACAGCAATTTTAAAAATGGATTCTTAAAGCTAAAACTTTGCTCTATCGAATGTTATAATGGCCAATTTTTTTTAGAAATAACTGATCGCGGGATTCCTCGCTAATATATAAATATTCTGCATTCTTCAAATCTTCTGTATTACTGAAACCGATAAAAAATATATATATACATATATGTACATACATACATACATACATACTTACAAGTACATATAGAAGAATATTCATTATGATCGTTATCCACAATTTCTCTAGTATTTGTAATAAATTAATTAAAAATGTTATGTATAAGTTTTTCTGAACTGAACAACTAATTGCACTTTAAAAAGTCTCAAAAATTTGACAGTAAAAGATTCTTTCCAATAAAAATTAAAAAAATTTTGCCTTACAATTTTTTAAAAATGTAGGATTTCTTTTTTACATAAATCTTTTCATTCTGCATAAAAAGTCATTTTATAGGTGATAAAATATAGTTATCAAGAAATTAATGTCCTTTATTAGTATAAATAATATATAAAACTCAATTTTTTATGAAAGTATTCGCTATTTTTTTTCAAGAATAATGAATAGAAACGACCGATGATTGCATCTTTATACAAAGGCAATATTGCATCAGTAATGTAAAATTGGATATTCATTTTAATACATATGCACACACGATAGCATGTAATATTTTTTATGAAAATCTATATAATTAAATAGTATATATATATATATAATTTACATAATAATATAAATTAGAAATATTATGTCAAAACACGTCAAAATAAATTATAAAATATATTAACAATTATTAATTTTTTTATAAGTTTACCTAAATATGTAAATATGTTTATGTGTAAAATGACTAAGAAAACCGATTTTTGTGAAAGAAATATGTTGTTTCATTTAAAAATCTTAAAATAAATTTCATCTTTTACTGAGCTAAAAATTTTCGATTATCTTTCTGTACATTGTATGTGCGTGCGTGCTGAAGTTTTTATTGAATGTCTAAGACGGATACAGTTTAATATATAAGACTTTATTTTATTATTTTATAACTAATAAGTATCCTAAGAAATCGTAGATAATTTTGCCATCTACAATACACAAACACACACATATATGTGTGTGTGTGAGTGCGCGTGTGCGTGTGCGTGCGTGCGTGCGTGCGTGCGTGCGTGCGTGTGTGTGTGTGTGTGTGTGTGTGTGTGTGTGTGTGTGTGTGTGTACATATATGTATGATAACTTTAGAAAAATATGTTGTATTGTATAATAATGTGTAATAATTGAACTCTGAGACTTATCATATATAAGATTCTAATAAAATCTTAGATTTGTTCATTTTAATTGCACTTTCCATGTTTAAACTTAAACATTAAAAGAAGAGAAAAAAAAACAAAGTGCAAATAAAATAAGCATATCTTTTTTCTCAATCCGAATAAAAGAAAATGGAGAATAGAAAAAAATATATAAAATAAATAATAGAAGTTTTTCTTCCGCGCAAATAGATAATTAATTTTCATATATATTCCTGCTATTAAAGTCGATCATGTGTTCCATGCATGCGCACGAAAGTCACACACATCTGCGCAAGCCCTCGTTTGCGCAGCGCGTGCGCGCCATTGGCGCGAGATGATTTACGAATTTATTTCGTGCAAAGCAACGAATCTTCAATTCGTTGAGCTTGATAAAGTTAAATATTTGCATGATACGCAGATAATTGATTGAAATAAGAAGGAAAATGCGTACGAAATTATTATTCCATAACAATGTATATTATATTCTACAATAATGTTAAAAATGTTAATGTATATTATTTACATTCTACAACAACGTTAAAAATTGCTCTCACTCTCATAAGAGTTTTAGATAATAAATAATTGCGATGTATTTAAACAACAGAAACATTTTTTGTGATATTAGAAATATCTATAAAATATGAGAATTAGAGTAAAAATTCTTGGAATAAAGTTATAAATTTTCTAACATCTGTAAATCAAAAGGCCTATATGTATTAAGAAGACTTTTTTGTATATAAAGTATTGAGAATTTCTTAAATTTATTGTTCTAACGAGATATGTCCTTACAAAAACGGACAGTATTAGTAGTTAAACAGTATTAGTATTTAAACTGTAACATTAAGATACATTCGCCGTAACTTACACGTTATACTTGCATTTGCAGTAATAAAATAAAATACTCATATACATATGTATATGCAGTACCAGTACAAATGTTAATATATAAATGTGAATTTATTAATTCTAAGAGTACAATACTTCATTTCATCTTTTGATCGTACAAAGTAGTAAAAAACTTTGTGCACTCCAATATAAAGTAAAAGAAAGTATGTCTACGCAAAAGAACAAAAACTTGAGAATTTGTTTTATTAAATAAAAAAAAAACACATTTTTATGTAAATAATAAAAAAGAAAAAGAATATTAGATGTAACAGCACTCTTTTTATTTTCGGGTGAATCCTCATCGTACATATTTTCGTTCCGCCATAATCTCATCACATATTTCTGTTTGTCGCATCGACAAGTATTTGGAATATATTTTAAAGCTTTACAATGCGTGTGCTTACATTGTTGCAGGAATAAAATTACTGTAGCTTGCTATGATGAACGGAATAATTGCTAAGATAAAAAGAGCATAATTGCTAAGATGAAAAGAGCATCTGTCATATGCGAGGCACTAGCAAAATTGGCAAGAAGGTGGTCTTCTCGCTGTAATATAGTAAAGCTGGGATACGTATTGCGTATGCAATACATTGCGTCCATGATTAAATAAAATATGGAATTCATTATGTTTCCGAGCGTTCCGTGATCCGGACACTGAAATAAGGCCCCCACGACGCAGAAATAGATTTCTATTATATCTCTGTGCGATCAAATAAATGTTTACATTATTTTATGGAAATTTTAAAAAATAAGCTGTTGAGATAGTAATGCCATTCTCTATCTATGTTATATGTTTATTTTATGATATAAGAAAGTTTAGTTTTGTCCATTGTACTGTCCATAGTACTGTCTTATGTTTTACTTTATCTATGCCTATGTAAGAAAGGAATTAATATGTACAAGTATACCAAAAAGGGAAATGTAAAGTAAAGTATATATGTTAATAAACATCGATATAGAAGTTAATATATACTCTGAGTATGAGTAAGTTATTGTTATAAAAGATAACATAAGCATTTTAAGATTATTAAATTTCAAACTAACAAAAAAATGTAAAATTTACGGTCATATTTGTTAAATATATTCAAATGGAGCGCTGACTTTGTGTACTTCTTACCTGCATTCTTTACTGAAAATCAGTAACGGCAAACTGTCGAGTTCCATTAAATTATCAGATACATGGTGGAAAGAAAGTAAGGTGTGCTCATACTGAGGACGCGTTTTCGTATCGTTCTGCGCATTGTACCAGCCGCTTCCATTTTTAAATTCCTGTGTTTATGTCAAAAGGCATTTAACCTTAATTTCGGACGTCTGTACTGCAGTACCGGGTACTGCAGTAATTATGCGAGTGTGTTGATTTTGAATATATTAATATGCCTTCATGTGCAGTGAAAAGTTGCCAAAATTACACGGGGAAAAAGGGATCTGAAAATCTTAGGTTTTTAGATTTCCTGCAGATCAAGAGTTATAAGTGACCAGTGGAAAGTTATTTGTAAAAATGAAAATATTAATGTAAAAAATGGTATGTTAAACAGAAACATTTATTCTATCTCGTTGCATTTGTTAATTACTATTGTATTTGTTAATAAAATAAATAATAATAACAAAAACAATAATAATAAATATTTTATATGTGTATAGCTCGTATCTGTTCGGTCCATTTTGATGCAAGTGCATATAAAGAGGCTTCATGGATGCGATCTGTTCTGGGAGTAGGATACACGCCCCAAAAAACCAGAAAATTAAGAGCAGATGCAATTCCAACGGAATATCTAGACTTAATTGTGAATAAAGGTAATACTTCATTTCTCGCATGTTCCTAAATGTACTAATCTTTGTACGTAAAATACATGTAATTATTCTTTTACTATCTAACCATTCTTTTTAATTTTTATTGTTATAAATTATACATCTATATTTTAAATATTAAATTTATCCCTTTATCTAATTACAATTATTTGTTGTATTAGTGAAATATTATTTATCTTCTATTATTTCAGTACCCGATGAAACTGCAACGGCTCCGTCAAATTGTACAGAAGGGCAATCGAATCTAGAACATCAAATTGTAGAACATTTAAATGACTCTTCATATTCCCAATCATTTGATACCGGTAAGAATTGTAACAAAAATACACAAAACCGATTTTCTTATATTACATTTTTAGTATCACTTATATATTGTTTTGTAACTATCTGTAAATATATAATTGTATTTTCATTATTAATATAATATTGTTTTTATTTTGATTTATATGAAATTTTAGATGCCAAAGAAAAAACTTTAAAACAGAGCAGAAATTTACCAAGAATGTGCCAAAGATTATTAACCCGAAATAAATATTTAGAAAGAGAACTTTTTAAGCAACGAAAACGCGTAAAAGTAAATTCAGACATAAGGGTGCGAAAAATTTTAAGTTCAGTATTTACTCCCGGACAAATTAAATTGTTGTTAAATCCGAATAAGAAAAAAACTCATTGGTCTTCAAAAGATATAGCTGCTGCAATCCCTACGCACTGTAAGTCCTAAAGCTTACAGATATTTACAGAAAGCACGGAATCTGCCACTCCCCGCATTGTCGACACTTCGTAGATGGGTTGCTACATTCAATGTTGACAATGGTTTTTTGGAACATGTTTTCCTCATTATGAAGCATAAAGGCCAGAACATGACTAACATGGACAAAATAACTACGTTATGTTTTGATGAAATTCATTTATCCAACCAAGCGGCAATTGAACGGAGAGAGAAAAAAGTCATAGGACCGCACGAAAAATGTCAGGTTGCTGTTGCCAGATGTTTGTTTACCAAATGGAAGCAACCTGTTTATTATGAATTTGACTAACGCATGCCCAAACATATATTAACAACTATAATTGCTAAATTGCATGAGATTGGTTACACGGTTGTTGCGATAACCAGTGATTTAGGGCCAACGAATCAAACGTTACTCAATGAACTGGGCATTGATAGTGCGGAAGGTAAAACGTACTTTCTACATCCATGCGATGGAGAAATAAAAGTATACGTATTTATCGATGTACCGCACCTAATAAAATTGTTACGTAACAATTTATTTGACTCCGGGTTTTACATAAATGGTCATTACATAAGTAAAACCTGCCTAGAAAGGCTAATTCAAATTAATGGCAATGATCTAAAAATTGTACATAAATTGTCGCGATTTCATCTAGACGTGAAGGGAACGCAGCGACAAAACGTCAAACTTGCCACACAGGTTTTTTCCAACACAAATGCTGCCGCTCTAGAATCACAGTGGGGCAGAAATAAAAATCCGCGTGCAAAAGTCGCAAAAATGAAATTATATATTTTCTGTTTTGAAATATTTTACTGTTATTACTATTGTATGATGCATTATTTAATATAATTTTTAAGTCCCAAACTATTTTATTGTGTCCTTTACTCAGCGTTAAACGTGAATTATTTTAAACTCATTATTTCAGCTTTCAAATATGTTAAAGTTTCAAATATTTGTTTAATAAGGAACTTACATTATTTCATACTATCATCTATAGTTAAAAGACTTGTCAGAATGTTCTTTAAAATGTACATAGGTTACTTAATTAATTACATTAACTATTATATGAAAACATTGTATTATATCTAACGTCATATAAATATTTCATTCGACAACTTTCCATAGAGTTATAAAATTTCTACTATATATTGCTGTCTTAAAACTTGTAAAAATTTTTAATATAGATGTTGCTCTAGCTTTCTTATAAAAACACTTTTGCGGAAGTTTGCGGATTTAGTAATAGCATTGCAAAATGTGTGATGATGATGAATACTACATTTTGACCACTGTCGTTAATTCACACATTCAGATATTGCAGTTTATATATTTTACATTTTTTGATATTCCAAATCGATTTATAAGCAAGATTTTTTCTTAAGCAAATATTTTTATTTATTCTCTATATATTCTGTAGCAAAGATGTTATAACATTAGAAATAAAGGATGTTATGAAATCAGGGAATTTCTGTTTAAAAACGTTTTTATTGTCATCGTTATCATCGTCCCTTAATAAAAAATATACTGAGGTTCGATTAGATTAAGTTACAGAAGTTACTTTCGATAGATGGCGTACTTTCTCGTAATTAAGAACGATCTACATTGGGTATATCTATACGATAAAGAACTTTCACAAAATGAACTTTGGAGAGAATTGTACTATCTGTAATAGTTAAAAAATAAAAAAATAATAAATAGTTAATGATTTATTCTTATTGTATTTGTATTATGTTTATTCTTATTGTCTTAATTCTGTAATTCTTTAGTAATATAATAAAATAATGTCTTTTTTAAGACGAGATCTCTTTAATATTTTACAAGAGAAGTCGGGGTCTGATAAAAGAATTAAGCAAGATCATCTTTTAGCATATTTGGAAAAAGAACTAGGAATTGAAGCAAATAATAAAGAATTAAAACAGTGGGTTTATATATTAACTAAACATATCATGTATATATATATATATATATATATATATATATATATATATATACATATATATACATATATATGTATATATATATATATATATGTATTACTATGAGAATTTGATATTTAATATGTATCATTTTTTATTAAAACTTTAAATTTTATATTTGTTATTTTAAATCTTAATTAATATCTTAAGAACCTTTGTATAATTATTTTTGTGTAAATATGCACGTATAAATGTTTAATTGTAAAATTTTGTAGTATGTGTCCACTATATTAAATCCACCATTTTTAATTTTTTAATTTTAACATTAGATTCATAATTAGTCACTTTTCAAAAGTTTGTGTATAAAGTTTGATGTAATTTTATTATCTAGAACTTGAGTTTTCTATTTATGCACACGTTTTTCGATTTCTGCCCCACTGTGGAATAGTGTGGCGAGAAAGGATTTATAGAGGATTGTTTAGAATGGTCTGAAACCGCAAAATTTATCAGACTATTTAATGACTGGTTTGATTTATTCAATTCTTCGAGTAAATTCGGCTCACATTCTGGAATGCATGCATATGGCATAAATGCTGAGAAACAAAACGAACTCTTGGCTAAAGTTTCGTTACTTGTTAAAGATATGCGGGTTGGGAAAAGGAACACATTACTTCCTTTTCAAAAAGGAATTTTAATAAGTAATGAGTCATTAAAAAACCTATATAATGATATAAAAATGATGTTCAAAAATACTCAGTATCCTGTGACATACATAATGACTACTCGGCTCAATCAGGATGTAGTGGAGAATTTATTTGCGTAAATACGAGCAATGGGAGCTTGTAATGACAGACCGACAGCACTCGATCTTAGATACAGATTCCGATGTACATATTAGGAAAGCATTCCACAGACGTTTTTACTGAAGGGAGTAACACCGTTGTGCAAAATTTGACAGACAATGAAACTTGCCTTACTAGTATGTCTGATGAATTATCTAACAGCAATGAAGAGAATGCGGAAAATAATAATCAATTGGATCACGAAACCATTCAAGAAATACAATTTTCCAACATTTCGGAGGAATTCACTGAAAAATATGAGACAGATAAGAATATTGATTTGGAAGAATTTGAATACAATAATATTGGTAAGCTATTAAATTTGTAATTGTATTGACTACATATACTGAAATATATATTGCATTAATATTTACTATTTTATTGCAAACATTTACCATGGTAAGTCATCGATGTGGTAATTGTAATGATTATGTAAGAATTACTTTTAAAGATAGAAATCTACTTTTTTATTACGATATTAACAACGTATTAATAACGTAGTGTATAAAAGTTTATTGTGTTAATTGTGTATTTATATGAGTACACTTAACATACATGAAACATTTTTTCGCTAATAAATTATTATTGTTTATCACCATAATTATAATCGTCAATATTACTGTGTTTCTGACATAGATAGCGTAAGCTGCTTTAATTATTTGTCCGATCCTCAAGAATTCCATCCTCCAGAGCAATTTGAAGATTTTATAAATGTATCCGACGTTATACAGAACGAAGGTTTAAAATATATTGCCGGCTACGCAGCATCTAGATTTCGAAATAAATACCCATTTTTAGGAACTCCTACAAAACTACTAGCTAATTCAGATGAAGACTGGATTAATCATATTTCGAAAGGAGGAATGATTAGTCCTTCCATTGAATTGATTAAAACGGCAGAAATAATGAATTCGGAATTTGAAGAATTTCATGGCTCATTCATCAGTAAAAAATCCGGAATTTTTAAAACAATTGCTGAAAAAGTGAGAAAAAACAAACAGACTTTAGTGATACCTTTAGAGGTACTATTATGCCTCATTAGAACGCGAACTTATATTCGTTTGCGAGAAATTAATAAAATAATAAATACAGAAAATTATAAAAAAAATCTCAGAAAAAAATGAAAAAATTGACAATCAAAAAGTATTAATATTTATATACGTTTTTCATTATTGATAAATTGTACTCATTCTCCGTTATTGACAAATTATAACTGTATTTATTGATTTGTTCACTGTTTCGTACATTTTATAATATATATATATATATGTATATATATATATATATATATATATATATATATATATATATATATACATATATATATATATACATATATACATATATATGTATATTAAACTGACATATCACTCATTCTTGTACAATTTGTATGAAATTAATAAAAGGATAAAATAAAAGAAGAAAATAAAATGAATGGCATTTTCAATATACATATATTATATTAAATTATAATAAAAAATCAAACATTTACATAAAGAAAATAATAACAAATTAATAAAAATTTAAAATAAGATGAACACGTAACGAACGAAACATATTTATCACGCAAATTTATATATACTCATTAAATATATATATATATATATATATACATATATATATATATATATCTATATATATAAGTACCGTCTGTCTATCTGTCTGTCTGTCTGTCTGTCTGTCTGTCTGTCTGACCGCGAACTCCTTCCACATTTGTGGACCGATTTTCTCGAAACAGGTATCAAAATTTCGCAAATTTTTCGGAGATGGCGACGTCGAGGTCCTTTTTAGCTTTACACCCCCACCCACCCACGCAATCACGCATTTATTGATTTATTTCCACATTTATGGATCGATTCTCTCGAAATTGGTATCAAAATTTCGCAAATTTTTCGGAGATGGCGACGTCGAGGTCCTTTTTAGCTTTACACCCCCACCCAGCCACGCAATCACGCATTTATTGATTTATTTCCACATTTATGGATCGATTCTCTCGAAATTGGTATCAAAATTTTGCAAATTTTTCGGAGATCGCTACGTCGTGGTCTTTTTTAGTTTTACATTCCCACCCACGCACCCACCCACGCAATCACACATTTATTGACCACGCAATCACACATTTATGGACCGATTTTCTTGAAATTGGTACCAAAATTTTGCAAATTTTTCGGAGATAGCGACGTCGTGGTCTTTTTTAGTTTTACACCCCCACCCACGCACCCACTCACGCAATCACGCATTTATTGCCCTACTTCCACATTTATGGATCGATTTTCTCGAAATTGGTATCAAAATTTTGCGAATTTTTCGAGGATGGAGACGATGGTGGTTTTTTTAAGTTTTACACCCCCATCAACCCACCAACCCATGCACCCACCCACGCAATCACGCATTTATGGACCGATTTACTCGAAATTGGTACCAAAATTTTGAAAATTTTTTGGGGATGGCTACTGTGTTTGTTTTTTTAAGTTTTACAATCCACCCACGCACCCACCCACGCACTCACGCATTTATGGACCGATTTTTTCGAAATTGGTAACAAAATTTTGCAAATTTTTCAGGGATGGCGACTATGTTTTTTTAAGTTTTACTCTCCCACCCACCCACCCACGCACCCACCCACGCACTCACACATTTATGGACCGATTTTCTCGAAATTGATATCAAAATTTTGCAAATTTCTCGGGGATGGCTACTGTATGTTTTTTTTAAGTTTTAAACCTCCATCCACCTGCCCACCCACTCACCCACCCACTCACCCACCCACACACGCACGCACACACACTTACGCATACGCACACGCACGCAAACACACATACACAACTTTTCAGAAATCACTTTTTGGTTCTGGCGTTCTTGGGTGAGAGCATTTATTTATTAATCGTTGTTAAATTTAAAAAATCACTTCTTATGGGTAATAACATTTTATATTTCTTAACGTGAGTCATTTTATAAATGAGTATAAATAAGTTGCTGGTTTCACATCTTAGTCAGAACCAAAAGGTGATTTCTGAAAAATTGTGTATGTGTGTGTGCGTGCGTGTGTGTGCGTATGCGTGCGTGTGTGTGCGTGCGTGTGTGGGTGCGTGGGTGGTAAAGGTGTAAAACTTAAAAAAACCACGTAGTAGCCATCCCCACAAAATTTGCAAAATTTTGGTACTAATTTCGAGAAAATCGGTCCATAAATGTGTGAATGCGTGGGTGGGTAGGTGGGAGTGTAAAACTTAAAAAAAACCACATAGTAGCCATCCACCAAAAAAATTGCAAAATGTTGGTATCAATTTCGAGAAAATCGGTCGATATATGTGTGAGTGCGTGAGTGGGTGCGTGGGTGGGTGGGTTGAGATGTAAAACTTAAAAAACCACATAGTAGCCATCCCCCAAAAATTTGCAAAATATTGGTACTAATTTCGAGGAAATCGGTCCATAAATGTGTGAGTGCGTGGGTGGGTGCGTGGGTGGGTAGGTGGGGGTGTAAAACTAAAAAAAACTACATAGTAGCCATCCCCAAAAAATTTGCAAAATGTTGGTATCAATTTCGAGAAAATCGGTCGATATATGTGTGAGTGCGTAGGTGAGTGCGTGGGTGGGTGGGTGGGTGGGGATGTAAAACTTAAAAAAAACCACATAGTAGTCATCCCAGAAAAATTTGCAAAATATTGGTACCAATTTCGAGAAAATCGGTCAATAAATGTGCGAGTGCGTGGGTAAGGGTGTAAAACTAAAAAAAAACACATAGTAGCCATCCCCGAAAAATTTGCAAAATTTTGATACCGATTTCGGTCCATAAATGTGGAAGTAGTTCGCGGTCATACAGACAGACAGACGGTATTTATATAAATAGATAGACATATACCATATATAAGAAAGCTTTGAGGCCCGCGCTTCGCGCGGGCCGAAAAGCTAGTATATTATAATATATATATATATATATTTAATGAGTATATATAAGTTTGCGTGATAAATATGTTTCGTTCGTTACGTGTTCATCTTATTTTAAATTTTTATTAATTTGTTATTATTTTCTTTATGTAAATGTTTGATTTTTTATTATAATTTAATATAATATATGTATATTGAAAATGCCATTCATTTTATTTTCTTCTTTTATTTTATCCTTTTATTAATTTCATGCAAATTGTACAAGAATGAGTGATATGTCAGTTTAATTTGCCACTAAAAAAATGACGGCCGCTGGAACAAAATTTTATTGGCTGTTCAGAAATGTGGGTAATAGCACACCTTATTTTCTTTCCACCATGATCAGATATATTAGTTTTTGAAAAATTACTACTAATCGTATTTGCGACACAATTTTGAATATGTTCCTGTTTAAATTGGAAACATTTCGGTCCTCCGGCTGATATAAAAACTGCAAATATGAGAAAATCCAGATTATTATAATGTTAACAACACTTTAATCAACGGCGTAAAATTCTAAAAAAGTTCTCTAGCAGGTATATGAGGGATAATTTATAAGATAAGAAAGAAAATCTTTAAAAAGAGAAGCATCTTAGAACTATCGCGATGAGATTTACCAGTTTTTGGCAAGTAAAGTCAAACAGTGAGTCGCTGAGTTTCACAATCTTTCCTTTTCCAGCTCCGTTTTTGTCAGATAATGTTTCATCGCGTCGGTATAGTTGTCGGAGCAAGAACGCTTAATGAAGCGCTCGTTGCAATAATTTTTAAACGTTACGACCAGATTGCCGATCGACTTGTACTTCTTGATCTCCGCTCTGACATTCGTGATATTGACTGAAGGCACTGCTTCATGTCCATCTCGGCTCGCTGGACATTTTCGAATGCGCCTGGTCCGCCGTTCTTCGTGCACCTTTCCTTCAGAAGGAAATTTTTCCTCTCGAAGATGGGCAGTGCTGATGCGTTCAATTGTGAACAGAACCCTTTCGATACCTCGTCGGCAGTCTGCTCTCTTGCGAACGCGTACATGCAACAAGACCTAAAACAAGGAGAGAATATCTTTTAAAGAGATAGAAAGTTTTTCTTACAAAATTTGTGTATATTATATGGAAATATTTTTTTTTTTCAGACAGACTAGAATCTATAAAATTGACGGCTCACTTTTCATATCTAACATTGAGAGCAGAAACAAGTATAGCAATTATGGAATATACTTTATCTGTGTATTATACTACATTATACGCCAGAAGAAGAAAATCGATAGCGATTATATCTTCACAAATTATACGTGTTTTTCTTCGAATTATATAATGCCAGTTGTACAAATGTTACATACATTTATTTTTATTCTTTCATTTATATATACAGGAAAAAAACAGGAAATTGCACTCTTATGGTTCTTTAATCGAACCGGCAAAAATTTCGCTAACGAAATTCGCTTAGAATGACTTCGTAAAGATAAGAGTTTAATTTAAAAAATTTTTTTTTTTTATTAGTTATTAATAATAATAACATTTAATAGATAGCCCTGTTTTTGTTTTAAAATAGCGTTTCTACTGTTTACAGCCTCGAGTTTTGCTAATTTAAAATGACGTAATGTGACGATTTGCATTTTATATCAATCAGAATAATCGATGTTTTAAAAATAGCAATGATGCTGCAAATTAGTCAATGATCAAAGTTATACATATTTAGAATGATGAAAGCTACATATGGATACATATTACATGATATTATCGCATTAAACATAATCATAAATTGAATTATTCTCGGAAATTGAATTTGTCATTATTCTTTATGAGTATTTATACAGAGTGCATATGATTTCAATATTTAAATTTAATAATATCAGTTATGTAATCGTCGATTCTTGTAAAGTAAAAAAATTTCTCACTTTTTTCAATATCATGCATCTACGAATAATGGCTCTCATTGGCATTATAATTACGATTAGAAATTTAAAACAATAAGGTCGACAAATTTGATTGACGAAAGCAATGATTAACCGCTATTACAAAAATGGAGATGTGTTTTATAGTCGCTTTGCAAATTACATTACTGAAATAATTGTTGATATTGCAATAAATGCTCTGTGCGTGTGTATGTGTTTGTATGATGCATGTGTGACAACGTAATATTAATCATTAGATGTGTTTTATAGCGACTCATCTTGCGAAACATTCCAATGTATCATCATATACTCATGTGTATAATCTAAGACTTGGAATTTTCAAGTTACATCCGTGAATAATAAAAAGAGCTTGAAAATTCCGACTTTTAATCAAGAGAGATCGTTTGTGCGTGCGTCTCTTATGCTTCATCCAATTTACGGCAAAATTTAATGTATATGCAACGTGGAGTTGACTTTTGAGATTTAATCTGGCAAGCTAATTTACATTTAATCTGGCAATAAACTCTGCTAGTCGGCATAAAACTAACGATGTCGATGTCCGCGTCAATCTATTTTTATCGCTTCAAATTGATGAAATGACACACTTATTTTAATTATATTTTAGGCATCCGTTAGAATGACTGGGAAAGCTTTTTGAGATCGTATAAGAAAGCGCGTTTCTCTAATTGAAAGGAGATATTTTACTCTTGAATATACGAGATGTCGCTTTGTAATTATAAATTGAATAGGTATTTTTTTATGTCTTATCTAGAAAAAAATCTCATTTTTAAATAATAGATTTTTACTATTGAAAATCACTCTAGTTTAAATGAATTCGCATCGAATCATCTTTTTCCGCGAAAGAAAACTACAATTATTAAATACAATTCACAATGAACTTTCTTACATTCTGAGGACTTTGAAAAACTCTTGATGTCTGCGTGCAAATTGCTTTGTATATTATAATATCAGAAAAGCGAGGAAAAATTTTTTGACAAGTAATACTCTTCCAAATATGCATAGTACGGTTATAAAAAAACCTTTTAAAAAAAAAGTAGGGTATATAGAATGTCTCAGAGAGATATGATTGTTTGCATTGTTATAAAAATTTTCTTATCAGCGGTTTTTTTTGATAAACTATAAGTAGATCGTATATAATAGTAAACTAGATTGTCTATCATTATTGTGTATCATATGATATCAAGTGTATGCGAGTTTTAGGAAGAAACCGTGGGAAAATCATCGGTCGACGTTGACAGAAATCAGTCAGTGGTATGTACCGAGGAGTAACGCAGTGCACGTGGTCAACTTCATCTTGTCTTGAGAGCGGAGACACTTACAAAGGTAAATCGAACGTAACGCGATCGTACACAGCGCGCCTACGCACTAGACTATCTCACTCACAACAGCGCGTACGTGCACATGATGTGCACCTTGAGAGAGGGCCATGCATCCTGGTTGAGTCAACGAGATGAACTGCGAAGATACAACATACGTTCCGAGAGTGAGTCAACGAGATACTTTCCGTGAGTCAACGAGATGAACTGCGAAGATACAACATACGTTCCGTTGCCAGTCGCACTGTATCTGCCCGCTTCTCGTCGCCGCTCCTTAATTACGAGATTATATTAATAAATAATTATATTATTATATTATTTTTCAATACCGCGAATCTAATATATCCGATCCGATCAATGAATCAAAATGATCTCGAATTTTACTTGTTCATTATTTACTAGTTTAAAGTGTTATTTGCACAGTAATCATTACATCCAAAGATAATTACACAGTTATACAAAAAGAATCGAAAGAAAATAAAATTATTCTTTTCTAATTTAAAGCTTTTTCTGTTTAAATTTTAGTATACATTTACTATACTAACTTTCTAAATCTGTCTTACTAACTTTTAATCTTTATAAAAGAATTTGTTACACTTTGTTATACCTCTTCACGCAACTCAATATTCAGTATAATAAATTCTCTTTCCTCTAAAAATAGAAACAATTTTATTTATTACTATTATATTTTTATTAATTTATTTTAGTTATACATTAAAACATTTATTACATCGGGATAAAACATTGAAATTAGTCAGAGACATTTGTTGTGAACATCGAAATAAGATAAAAATCTATAATATATAAATATATGTATATCTCTACGTCTTAAACAGAAAATTAACACACGACAATGTAACATTAATGTAAATTTCTCGATTCTACATATAAATCACACTTAACAATTAATTACATTAATTGCATTTGATTCTTATTCTCTAACACTAGAAGATTAACATACTCTTGCTACATAAAAGTCAATGTAAAGAAATTCCATCTTTTTGCGTCTTGTAAACAAAGCCACTACACAATGGATGACAATATAAAATTAATTCCTTGCTAAAGAATTAAGTTATGACATTGCAGTTAATCGCTGTTTAACTGCTGATGTCTGATCTACAATAAAATTCTTTTACGTACATTGCAGAATTACATGGCGGTTTCATCATGCATATTTTTTCTGCGGCGGTTTGTCTGCCAGAGATTGATCCTTTCTCGCAGACGAATCATTCTTGACCTAATGGTGCTGCTGGTGTTTGAGTCTGTAACAACTTCTGTCTGTCGAGCTCTTGGAGGCACTTTGTAATTTTGAGAACCGAATCGCGTCAACAACAGCTTCATGATTCTTTTCTTACACACGAATATGATGAAAATACCGATGTTCTGCACCATATCCGTCAAATACGCACTATAGAAGATATACCAATAGCTTGATGTATAAAGAAATATCAACGATACTATTCCTATAAAAGCTGATATTCCTATCACAATAAACATCATGATAAACCACTTTTGGGAAAGAGTGAACCTGCAAGTTATATATTTTTTATATTTTCTGAAGCTATGAGCGCTAGTTGTGAAGATTATGCTATAAACGAAAACATTTTCAAATAATGAATACTTTATATATGTATATACTTGTATACAGGGTGTCCGGTAATTCAAATTATATATTTTTATATTTTTATACTTTCTGAAACTATAAGCTAGTTGTGAAGATTATGCCATAAACAAAAATATTCAAAATAATTGATACTTTATATATGTATATATATATATATATATATATATATATATACACACACACACACACACATATATATACATATACATAAAAATATAGATATATACAAAGTAGTCTAAATAAAATAATATATCTCTCGTAAACAGTGTTAGGAAAAAATTGTTCAAATTAAAGTTGTAGAATATAAAGGAGGCAAGCTGAGACGTCATTATTATCCCATTGCTCTATATTTCAGCATACGTCCATCCAATACAGTTTATTTAAAGGGCACACATGATATTTTGAATTCCATTGAGATATCCAATTGCAAGGCGAGTTCAAAGAAATGTTTCGTGCACCGCGAAATTTAACTCAAGATCGCGAGGAGTAGAACGGAATTTCGATTGGATGCGCAAGAATGATAGAAGGGCTTGTTTAAGTCACAATTTATTTTTACACTCAAGATATACAAAAAAAAGAACAAAAAAAAGGATGCAATTTTAACGCGATGACGCGATAGCGGAAGCGAGCGACTTCGCGGCGTGATTTCCGTCACCGTAGCGAGAACGCGTTTCGAAGCGAGCGACTTCGAGAGCGCGAACGAATGCTGACTAATTGTTGAGATCTGCGACTCACGGACAATCGCTTGTAATTGCGAGATGTGTTAGATTCGTACACCGAGAGAGCGAAGAGCGATCTGAGCTTAACCGATTTTTGATATCTCGAATCTGTCCCTCGGGTTTCTCAAGTCGCGCGCGCACCATATTATTATTTTTCGAGACCTCACGTCGATGTCGCGCTAACAGCTGATCGACCGCCCAAAAAAACGTCGGGGTCGATGTCCGCGCTTTCGCTTTCGCACGCGCTGTATTTACAAGTCGAGATGCTTGCCTTGAGCCGTCACCTTCATTTTCGGGACTTTAAACACAACAAATGCTATGACAAATAACGACGTTAAACATTTATTGTTCGTGCGCGTGTTTTAACTGACTCGGTGTCCTCCAAAGAAAAAAGGGAGCAAAGTCGACGAGAACAACAACGATACGGAAGATCGCCTCTCCCGGGCGTTATTTTTCCGGCTTTTAATCTTAATTTTAATACGTTAGTAAAAATGGTTAGATCCAAACATTCCGCCCGCCTCGTTTGGCGCGGCTCGCCGAATGACGTTCGCCGTTGCTTGCTATCCGTTTCTTTATGTCGAACTCGAGGATAACATTAGTATGCAAATAAGACGAACGAAAGGAAGATTGAAACTTAACGCGAAAAAACGACAGCGATGCGCGGCGCGTTATTCATTGTCGTCGGTCTCGCGGTCGCTCGGTAAGGGCAGCAAAATGAGGCGGTTCTCGCCTGAACGTCGATGATGCGGTTCGCACGGTCACGACGCGTACGTGGCCGTCTTCTCCGGGATGTACGTCCACGACGCGCGCCAGCGGCCACTTGTTAGGCGGCGTCGTTTCATTGCGTAGTACGCATAGGCGACCGACTCTGACAGCGGCGTCGGATCTCCACCACTTCGGGCGGTGATTCAGAGAGTGCAGATAATCTCGTGACCACCGATCCCAGAAGTGCTGTCTCATCCGCTGCACTAACTGCCATCGTGTGAGTCGATTTTCCGGCGTCGCTGTGAGCGAAGGCTCGGGCACTGCATTGAGAGCAGTGCCGACTAAAAAGTGCCCCGGAGTCAGGGCGGAGATGTCATCCGGGTCCTCGGACAGTGCCTCGAGAGGTCGGGAGTTGAGGCATGCCTCCACTTGAGCGAGTAGCGTGGACATCTCCTCGAATGTCAGCGTCGCGTCGCCGATCACCCGACGGAGATGCCGCTTGAGCGCTTTCACTGCCGCCTCCCACAAACCTCCGAAGTGCGGGGCCGCCGGTGGGTTGAATCGCCATCGGATGCGGTCGCGTGCCAGCTCCTCTGCCACTCGGCGTCCTTCCGTGCTACTGGCGGCAAAGAGGGTTCGGAGCTGTCGATCAGCTCCTACAAAATTAGTCCCACAGTCGCTGTGGATGACCTCACACAGCCCCCTGCGAGCGATGAAGCGGCGCAGTGCTGCGAGGAAGGCGTCGGCCGTGTAATCGGATGCAACGTCCAGGTGCACGGCCTTGGTGCTCATGCAAACGAATACTGCGATGAACGCCTTGGAACTCCTGTGCCCTCGACCCTTGGTCGTCCTCAGGAGTATTGGCCCGGCGTAGTCGACCCCGGTGTGTTGAAAGGGCCTCGATGGAGTCACGCGAGCCCGGGGGAGGCTGCCCATCAATGGCTGGGTCGTTGCCGCCCGCCATCGAAGACACGTTACGCAGCGGTGGATGACTTCCTTGACGCGAGTCCTTCCGCGCGGAATCCAGTGCCGTTGGCGAATTAGCCCAAGAGTTGACTGCGCGCCCCCGTGCAGCGTTCGTCGATGGCTGGCCTCAATGATGAGCCTCGTCAGGTAGGACTCGCTCGGCAGGATAGCGGGATGCTTCTCGTCGTACGAGAGGGAGGCATTCCTTAGTCGACCGCCGACCCGTAGAATGCCATTTCCATCGACGAAGGGGCTCAGCTTTAGAAGAGAGCTCCTCCTTGGCAGCTCTCTGTTGTTCGACAGTGCGGCGAGCTCCTCAGGGTATCCACACGCTTGAGAGATGCGGATCCACGTCTCTTCAGCATCCTGCAGCTCCTCCACAGCCAGTGTGCAGTCTCGGGCCTGTCGCGGGCGTAACCACCGCTTGCACCAAGCTGAAATGCGTAAGAGGCGGTGCAGTGACGAATACCTGGTAAGTAAGGCCGGCTCTTCAGGATGCGGCCGTGACGCCACGTGGCTGGTGCGCTGTTCCGGCAATTCCGCTTCGACTGTCAGGGCAGGACCGGCCGGCCAAGGACCCGACGTTGTTGTCAACCAGGGTGGGCCCTTCCACCATAGTTCGTGGTCCACTAACTCCTTGGGGGAGAGTCCTCGCGACGCGCAATCGGCCGGGTTGTCCTCTCCGGGCGTGTGATGCCACCGGGCCTCGGGCGTGCA
The DNA here is from genome assembly GCA_963971435.1 of Lasius platythorax. NCBI lineage: Eukaryota > Metazoa > Arthropoda > Insecta > Hymenoptera > Formicidae > Lasius > Lasius platythorax. The sequence goes on along the minus strand of OZ020548.1, from coordinate 5,877,513 downwards.
GCGTTGAATCTCGGCAACGCGATTGGCCACGTATGTCTTCCATCGCGACGGATGGCCTTGTATCCACGACAGGGCCACTGTGGAGTCGGACCACAGGTGGACGCTCGTGACTGGCAACTCGATGATCGACTGAGTGTGTGACACGAGCGCCGACAGCAGGGCGGCGGCGCAGAGCTCCAACCTTGGCAGTGAAACTTGCTTCACCGGCGCGACCCTGGACTTTGCTGCTACCATGGTGACCTTGGCCCCTCCGGTCTGACTCGCGGCTCGCACGTAGAGCACGGCAGCGAACGCCCGTTCCGAGGCGTCGGCAAAACCATGAAGCTCGATGCAATCGTCCGGTTGGTGCTCGAGCCATCGTGGCACTCTGAGGTGCTCGAGGCTTGGAAGATCCGCTTTGAATGCCGCCCAGTATCCGGCGTCCGTTGAAGCCAGCGGAGTGTCCCAATCGAGACCCTGCAACCAGACTGATTGAATCAGTATTTTTGCGCGCACGACCACTGGCGCCAGCCAGCCCAAGGGGTCGAAGAGCTGTGCGGTCGTGGAAAGCACGGCCCTCTTCGTGGCTGGTTGTGGCTGGCTCTCGCGCATTGTATACGCGAATTGATCCGCGCTCGGATGCCACCTCAGTCCCAGCATAGTGTGGCTCTCATGTGGCTCCCATGATCGAAGGTCGGCACGCAATTTGTCCTCCGCGGGGATGTCCTTGAGCAGTTCAGGATCGGTGGCGGACCACTTTTTCAGTGGGAATCCGCCCGCCCTGCAAATCTCGATCAGCTGCTGCTGGATCTTGCTTGCCTCTTCCTGGGTGGCGGCCCCGGTCAGAATGTCGTCGACGTAGACGTCGCGGCGGAGCACCGCTGACCCTAGGGGAAAACGCGCCTCTTCATCCGTTGCGAGTTGTCGCAGCGATCTAATGGCGAGGAATGGTGCGCACGCTAATCCGTATGTGACCGTGTTGAGCCGGTAGTCACGAATCGGTTCCGTCTCGTCGTGTCGCCACAGTATTCTCTGGAGGTCGCGGTCCTCTGGATGTACGAGGATTTGCCTATACATCTTCTCGATGTCGGTGGCCATGGCGTGTTTGTGTCGGCGCCAACGCGTCAGGACGTCCGGTAGAGCCGGCAGCAAATTGGGTCCCACGCGTAACTTGTCGTTCAACGCGACGCCGGACGGCAAGGACGACGAACCGTTAAAAACTACGCGCAGTTTGACCTTCCCGTCGACGTTCTTCAAAACCCCGTGGTGAGGCAGGTAGCATTTGTTGCCGTCGGCCGTCGCGTCGCGTGAGTCCGTCGGCGACATGTGATCGAGGCTCTCGTACTCGCGCATGAAGTCGCGGTACAGATCGCGCACTCGAGGGTCGCGCTTGAAGCGGCCCTCCATGCACGCAAGCAACCGCGTCGCGGCGACTCGAGTTCCGGAGAGATCCGATGCCGTGTCGGCGAGCGGCAAGCGTACCACGTATCGTCCGCTTCCGTCGCGCGAGTGCGTACGCACGAACGTTTCCTCGCACTCTTGCTCCTCTTTCGTAAGCATCGTCGGATGCCGTGGTAACTCTTCCTGTTCCCACAGCTTCTTCACCAAGCTCACCAGGTTGTCATCCACGGTACACGAGTGGCTATGAGCGTTGGCGATTCCGGTTGATGTCTCGATTGCGCCCGAGAGAATCCATCCGAGAGACGTGCGTTGAGCGACCGGCTCTCGCGGACCCCCCTTGATCAAGCCGGAGTCGAGGATGGCGGCATAGACGTCCGCGCCGAGCAAGATCTCCACCGGGTCGGTGGCCTGGAATTCGGGGTCGGCCAACTCCAGCCCGCGTAAATGCGTCCACGATTGTGCTTGCGCGGTAACCGTTCCGGTGTACACGGTGAGACGCGGAAGGATCAACGCCGAGATGGTCATCGGTGACCCCGCGGTGCGTGGCAGTACCCGAAGGGCCACTCGTCCGTTCGCGGTGCCCGTTTGCGTCCCGCCGACGCCGAAGACGGTGATTGCGGCCGATTTTCGCGGAAGTCGCAACCGCTGGGCCAACGCCTCAGAGATCATCGACGCTTCCGATCCCTGATCGATCAGCGCCCGTGCCGCGTGCAACCCGCCGAATTTATCCGCGACCCGGATGCGCGCGGTAGCGAGGAGGACCGCCCCCCGGCCCAGGCAGGGCTGTTGTGCAAGGTGTGAGGTCGAGGTGACTTCGCGGCAGGCATCGTGCAGCGAGGTATGATGCCTACCTCGGCATGCGGAGCAGTTCTTTTTGGATTGACACTCACCGACTTGATGCTTGCCCAGGCAGTTGAGACAGAGGTGGTTCGTCTCGACATGCTTCTTCCTTTCCTCCGCCGACTTCTCCTGATAGCGGTCGCACAGCATCAGGAAGTGATCCTTCCGACAGAGCGAACACCTACCTCGCTTAGCCTCCTGCTTCTGTGCGTGGTGTGATCGCGTTGCTCGAGTGCCGTTGTCTCCAGACTTGTTCGGTGTCGCCTCCGACTTCTGCGGGTGGAGCGCCTCCAGCGTGTTGAGTCGTCTCTCTAGGAACTCCTTGAGATCAGCGTAGGACGGCGGCTCCGCGCTCCCTCCGATGGCGTCCTCCCAGTCTCTGCGCGATCGTGCGTCGAGGAGCTCCACGATCAGGTGGACGAACAAATCTTCGCAGCTTGAGATCGGTCGTTCGATGCTCTCGAGAGAGCCGACCATCGATACCACGCACTGCAGAATCCGCTTCAGTTCGCTTGCTGACTCACTCTTCATCTTTGCCAGCGCCGTAAAGGTCGTGAAGTACGAGCGCACGAGGAGCCTCTTATTCTCGTAATGGTCTACGAGGATGTTCCATGCTCGGCGGTAATTCTCGGAGATGGACGGAAGGTTGCGAACGAGCGTCTCCGCTTCCCCTTTCAAACTTGCCTTTAAATAATGCAGTTTCTCCACGGATGAAATGCTGCTGTCTGTGCCAATGACCGATCGGAAGAGGTCGCGGAACGGCGGCCAGTCGGCGTATTTACCAGAGAAGTGCGGCAATTGAATGCGCGGGAGGGTCGTCCGTTGTCGAGCGGACGATGATTCGGTGTTCGTCGCGCTTCCGCTTGCTGATTGTATAGGCAGTGCGTTCTTCAGACTCATCAGCTTCGCTTTCTGAGCCAGATACGTCTCTTCGGCAAGACCGGCGAAATCTCCAGTTATGTAGTCGTTGATTTTCAACTCATCCCAGTAATTGGCTCGCAGCTCGTCATGCTGTCTCTCAAATTTCTCCCAGACCTTTTCTAATCGTTGGAGGCGCACGTCGATCGCCTCGACCGTTATGTTCGCCTTTCCCAATTTATTCAAATTTTCTATTGTGCTCGCGAGGCGAATCTGAAGGTCGTCTTGCGCGAGGATGAGACACTCCATGTCCATACTCATCTTGATCGTTGAGAACCACTTTCCAATTTCTCACTGCACTTACACAGTACCGAATCGCGCAGATCCGGCTCGAAGGACCAGAATGTTTCGTGCACCGCGAAATTTAACTCAAGATCGCGAGGAGTAGAACGGAATTTCGATTGGATGCGCAAGAATGATAGAAGGGCTTGTTTAAGTCACAATTTATTTTTACACTCAAGATATACAAAAAAAAGAACAAAAAAAAGGATGCAATTTTAACGCGATGACGCGATAGCGGAAGCGAGCGACTTCGCGGCGTGATTTCCGTCACCGTAGCGAGAACGCGTTTCGAAGCGAGCGACTTCGAGAGCGCGAACGAATGCTGACTAATTGTTGAGATCTGCGACTCACGGACAATCGCTTGTAATTGCGAGATGTGTTAGATTCGTACACCGAGAGAGCGAAGAGCGATCTGAGCTTAACCGATTTTTGATATCTCGAATCTGTCCCTCGGGTTTCTCAAGTCGCGCGCGCACCATATTATTATTTTTCGAGACCTCACGTCGATGTCGCGCTAACAGCTGATCGACCGCCCAAAAAAACGTCGGGGTCGATGTCCGCGCTTTCGCTTTCGCACGCGCTGTATTTACAAGTCGAGATGCTTGCCTTGAGCCGTCACCTTCATTTTCGGGACTTTAAACACAACAAATGCTATGACAAATAACGACGTTAAACATTTATTGTTCGTGCGCGTGTTTTAACTGACTCGGTGTCCTCCAAAGAAAAAAGGGAGCAAAGTCGACGAGAACAACAACGATACGGAAGATCGCCTCTCCCGGGCGTTATTTTTCCGGCTTTTAATCTTAATTTTAATACGTTAGTAAAAATGGTTAGATCCAAACAGAAATGTTTGTCAGTCCTGGCTTCCACGTGGTGCACCTTGGATAAAAAAATTTGATATTTGACTTAAAAAATGATTTAAATCCATTTCAAGATCATAACATATAGGATATAGTTAAACTCGCCTTGAAATGAAACAGAACCATTTCATGTAGTTTAAAATATATCATACATAATACATATGTCATTTAAAAAAAATTGTGTTGGTTAAACGTAAACTGAAAAATGAAACAATGAGATGATGTCATATTTAGCCCCTTCTATATTTTACAACTTTAATCTAAACAATTTTTTCTTAACACTAACTTTACACAAGTGATTAAAATATATTATGTTATTTAAAACATCTTCTACACACACGCATATAGAGAGACACACACACGTACACGTGTGTGTGTGTGTATGTGTCATTTTTAGACAGTTCCTTTTTTAACAATGTACATATTTGCTCTTTGTCTTCCTTTTTTTCTTTTTCTTTTTTCTCTTTCTTTCGGTTATATACAGGGTATCCCAAAACTACCACATTTCCCGTTAATGGGAGATTCCTGAGGTTATTTGGAGACGATTTTTCCTCAACGAAAATGTCGAGGCACCAATAATTTTCGAGTTATAAGTGATTGAAATTGAAGGGCTTTTTGCAAACTAAGCTTTATGGAATTAAAATATTAACAAAACTACATTCTTCAGTTAATTTAATTTAATTTAGTTAAATTTAATAGAATTTCTACATTCTTCAGTTAATTTAGTTTAATTTAGTCTAATTTAATAGAATTTTAATTTAAGGCTTAAAGTTACAAAGATATATGATGGCAAAAATTAGGAGCCTTCAAAAAATGATGACCTCCCTCGACATTTTCGTTGAGGAAAAATCGTCTCCAAATAACCTCAGGAATCTCCCATTAAAGGGAAATGCAATGGGACACTCTGTATAATATAAATAATGTCTACAGATAATCTCTACAAATAATCTTTTAAAAAATATATTGCTCTCATTCCAATCGTGGGTATGTTTCATCGAAAATGTCTGCAGTTTTCGAAAGGATGAAAAATAATCGTGAGAATAAATCAAAATAAAAGCACCTATTTCATAAAGATACAGAGAAACATAAGAATTTTGCATTCTCCTTCTCTCTCTCTTTCTCTTTCTTTCTCTATCTCTCTCTCTCTCTTGCTGTATTTCTCTTTTTGGTAAACATGCTTATTAAAGGACCCCCTCCCAATGACCTTGACCTTGACATATGTTGTCAAGGTCACTGTCCTGAGTAAAATACAAAAATTTTAAGCGTCGCTCATTGTTTATTAAAAAGTTATTAACAATTAAATTGTACGAAAAGAACAAGTATTAAATGTCATAATCTAAACTTTACCGAGCATGAATTGTACACTAGTTGTTTTTTAAATATTAGTGTGACGAGGTTTATATTTGTAAAATTCCACATGGGTTTGCAACTTTGCACGTGAAGCGAGGTCCATCGACCGGTGCTTTTAGTGTGACGAGGTCTATATTTGTAAGATTCTACGTGGGTTAGCAACTTTTCACGCCTGAAAGCACCGGGCGAAGGGGATGGACCTCGTTTCGCGTGCAAAGTTGCAAACCCATGTGGAATTTTACAAATATAAACCTCGTCACACTGAAAACATTGGACAGCCTTAATTTTAAAAAACAACTTTGAATTTCAACGGGCTAGAAGAGCCAAACGCGGATGCTAGTGCGTTAGTTTAGATGAAAATTAATTTTTCATCGAAATTAATTTGCTGTGCACAGGGCACAAATTTTTCTTGGTTCGATACCAAGGAAATAAATTAAATCTCATATTCGAGATATTAATTTAAGTAAAACCCCTCTGACCCCCCTAAAGATTAAATCTTAAATTAATATCTCGAATATGAGATTTAATTTATTTCCTTGGTATCGAACCAAGAAAAATTTGTGCCCTGTGCACAGCAAATTAATTTCGATGAAAAATTAATTTTCATCTAAACTAACGCACTAGCATCCGCGTTTGGCTCTTCTAGCCCGTTGAAATTCAAAGTTGTTTTTCAAATTGAGAGCCTAAAATATTCCTTACTTAATTTTAAAATTGAAAATGGATTTGAGTTAGGTTAGATTTTTTGGGGGGGAAGGGGCGGAGCCCCTCCTCCCTCTTAAAAATATAACCTAACCCAACCCATGTTTGAGGGATGAATCTTTATTAGTAATAATTCACCCCTCGGACATAGGTTGGGTTAGATTAGATTTTCAAGAGGGTGGAGGGGCTCCGCCCCTTCCCCCCCCAAAAAAAAATCTAACCTAACTCAAATCCATTTTCAATTTTAAAATTAAGGTTGTCCAATGTTTTCAGTGTGACGAGGTTTATATTTGTAATTCCACATGGGTTTGCAACTTTGCACGCGAAGCGAGATCCATCCTCATCGCCCGGTGCTTTCAATGTGACGAGGTCTATATTTGTAGAATTCCACATAGGTTTTCAACTTTCCACGCGAAACGAGGTTCATCCCCTTCGCCCGGTGCTTTCAGGCGTGAAAAGTTGCAAACCCACGTAGAATCGAGTGAGTCCCGATTGCGCACATTACGGATCGGACACAGCGATATTTCCCGATCGGACACAGTCCCGATCGGACACAATCCCGATCGGACACAGTCCCGATCGGACACATTCCCGATCGGACACAGTCCCGATCGGACACAGTCCCGATCGGACACAGTCCCGATCGGACACATTCTCGATCAGACACATACAGTTGCATTCGGACACAGGCCCGATCGGACACAGGCGCGCGCGCGCACACACACACACACACACGGGGGGGTGCAAGGGGGGCCTTCGGCCCCCCTCCCGCACCCACCCCGCCAATAGTATGGTGCCTATGGAGGTGCGAGGGGGGCCTTCCCCCTCCCGCACCCGGGCCTGTGTCCGATCGGGATTGTGTCCGATCGAGACTGTGTCCGATCTCATTATATATCTTATGTATATATCTCATTAATAAAATAGATTATTACATATTGACGTAAAGATGATAGAGTACAAACCATTTTTTATATTCGTCATAAACCCGGCTGTCGACATTTCTCAGATGATGAGTTGTGTTTTTCTTATATCGCCGGATTTTCAATAACGTAGAGAAGAATAAACAAATGCTACTGACACTACAAATAGTCGAGGGAATGTAATAATACAAGCCAATCTCTATATAGTCTGAAATAAGAAATGAATTTCTCGTACTACATCACATTTGTTAGTATATAAAATATAATTTTCTTCGCAACACATAAGTTATTAGAGTCCTAAAAATATATAGTTTAATTTTAATTAAATATGCCATTGTTACTAGAGTTATTATCAGTTATTTATCCACTTACCAGTAAGCCAAATTAAAATAATGCTAAATTCTGGTCGGTACGAAGGGAGCCTTAAGAACGGAAAGGGATTCATAATGACATAGACTATAGTGAGAATAACAGAGATTCCCCACGCACAGACGGAATACATGATCAATTTCTTTCTCTCTTTCTTCTTTCTTTCTCTCTCTTGTTGACGATTCCTCATGTTTGCCAGTAAGGAAGAAATATCTCTGTAAAGTACCGTTTATATCACATTATATCGTATATATTATATCATAAATTATTAGAAAATATAAGGATTTCTTATGAACATTTCATAATGTCAATTCAATAAAACATCATTGCTTTCAAAAATTAAATTCCAAATTCACAAAGTAGAAACCAATTTTCTCTAAGAAAAGCTCTAATAGCAATCTCCAATAAAAAATCTATATACGTTTTAAATTATAGAAGTACTGCCTGTCATTTCTGCATTCAAATTTATCATGTCTTAACTTAAATAGTTGTTTATACTATCATGCAACACGACACGACTCGACAAAATATTCTTTCCGATCAAATCAAAATATGGTAATATTATCCGTTTTGTCTTTATATATCGTAGATCTAATCTCTCCTCTCTCTCTCTTTCTCTCTCTTTCTCTCTCTCTCTCTCTCTCTCTCTCTCTCTCTATATATATATATATACACATATATATCAGATATGAATATCATAGATAAATATGTTATTTATATTGCATAATATATTAATCACAAATTTATAAGATTATATAAAATTTATTAAAAAACGACCTGACTGGCCTATACAAAAATTATTAACACAACGTTTCGGCCCTTGGGTACGGGCCGAAACGTTGTGTTAATAATTTTTGTATAGGCCAGTCAGGTCGTTTTTTAATAAATTTTATATATTTTTACTCATCACTGGCGACTTCATTTTAATTATTTGATATTTATAAGATTAATTTATATTAAAAATAAAATATAGCATGAAATATGTATATACTTGACAATGTACCTAAATGTCCACCACATGTCGAAGTTCATTACAGTTAACCAAAAGTTGGTTGCCAAAAAGCCGAAATAGCAAACTGAAACTGCAACAATGGAATAAACAACGTCTCGATTAGTAAATTTGTTTCAAAACGTTGACTACTGACAAATAGCACTATGTCCGGACGTGCGGAAACATATTTATTTCAATTTATTGATAATTTACGAACGCAAAAAATACGATATAATTTATAGAAAAATGTGTTAATATTAAGTTAAATAATACTTTATTTAAATGGCATAACTTTGCAATATTCTAACGACATAGAAAAATATTTATTCTGACAAACCAAAGTTGTATAATTGTACGTTAAAGTGTACCAAATATTTCAATTTTATTTTCTATAAGATCTCGTGTTTATAAAGTTGTAACAAATTGTATAAATTTGAATTTTATCATTAAAAAGTGATGAGCCCACAAATACATACTAATAATAAGCCTAATAAATGTATATGTTGCATTTATTTTATTGTTACATGATTTGAATATACTATACCGATTGTAAATTTGATGAACTTCCCCAGATATATCGTGTTGGGTAAATAATCCGTACTTTCAAATATGTATGCGACAATCATGGCACCGATGCAATTGCACAGTATGAAGCCGTGTTTGTTACGAAGCTGTGGTAGTATAGAGTACACTAGAAATATTGTCAGCAAAAACAGTATAGAAAAGATACGCAAACTAATACGTATACTTTTATAATAATATAAGATAGATTTGAGGGGGCTATCAGGGCTATACATTTTATAAATTAAGATTCTTAAAACAATTTCCGTTGGAAAGTTTATGTTGAACATAGTAATATTACACCCAGTTCGTAACATGTTGTCGCCCATCAGACAAAAGGATTTTGATTCGACGAATTTTGCGTGATAAGGAAAATATACAGTGCCGTTAGCGATAAGCACGTTCTTGTTGAAATCTGGATACTTAAAGATGTAGAACTCTTTAATTTTTTCACACGGATCGTATAAGAGTGCAAATACTGTTAAGTTTATCTCTTGATTTTTGCTTTGCAACGAATATTGCCCATCTGCGAAAGCTTGAGCTATTCTGTTTTCTCCAGGAATGCATTCAGACAGGTGATCTTCGAGATGACAGCAGGCCGGATAGCAAGTATCAAGTATGCATATCGCGTGTGGAAGTAAGCATTCATTGCTATCTTCATTACAATCAGTTACATTGAACTTTATTGTTGAAATATTTCTTTTCTTTTCGTTGTCAAAGTTTTTTATGGAAATCTCGTCAATCTTGTATTGCAGCTTCGAAATGTCATGTTTCTTGTTGTTGTTTGTGAAGTTTCGCTGATGCTTTGAAGACGAAGCGACGAGCAGAAGCGCGCAACACCACCAAAATACGAGATTGTTTCCAAACATGGTCAATCTTTTGCCACGTTGAATTTATTTGCAAAAACGGTTTTTTCTTTATGTTAATTTCATTGTCAGATCATAATCTAAGTTAGTTTCGTAGTCCAACCGCAGCAATAATTGAACTGCAAAATCAAAGATACGTATGATATTATTAATAAATAATTGTTGATTGAATGATAAAACTGTTTTTGTCAATACGAGAATGACGTCGCTAGGATGGCAATACAATTTTTTATATATAACGTTCAAAAATATATTCCAGCTCGAGAGATTCCACATAAGTTTTCAACTTTGATAATTATGCACTTTAGGGGACAATACTCCAATGACCTTGACCTTGACATATGTCGTCAAGGTCACCCTCCTGAGTGACCTTCAGAAGGTTTTAGCCGTCGCTCACTTTTTATTAAAAAGTTATTAACAAATGAAGTTGACAATATAAATGTGTCTGGTAAGAGTTCACTTATACTGGTAAATGGAGAAATGGGTTTCTTTGAGTAAATTATTATTAATTATGATTAATTATGATGATTACAGGAGGTTGAGAGCGGAAAAATTCCACATGGATTTGCAACTTTTTACGCGAAGCGAGGTCCACCCTCATCATCCCCTCCTTTCAGTACGAAACGAGGTCTATGTTTTTACAATTCCACATGGGTTTGCAACTTTCCACGCGAAGCGAGGTCCACTCTCATCGCTCGGTGCTTTCAGTGCGAAACGAAGTGTATATTTGCGTAATTCTACATGGGTTTGTATATTATAGATATCGTTTCGCACTGAAAGTCCCAGGCGATGGAGGTACACGTCGCTTCGCGTGGAAAGTTGCAAACCCATGTGGAATTTTGCAAATATAGACATCATTTCGCACTGAAACCAGGGGATGATGGGAGTGGACCTTGCTTCGTGTGGAAAGCTGCAAGCCCATGTGAAATTGTAAGAACATAGACCTCGTTTCGCACTGAAAGCAGGGGATGATGGGGGTGGACCTCACTTCGCGTGGAAAGTTGCAAATCCATGTGGAATTTTTCAAATATAGACCTCCCTTTTTTAATAAACAATGACGAATAAAACTTTTTGCATGTTACTATGTATCCATCAACTATCTTAAATCAATAAAAATATAATGTATAAAACTACTATATTTTTTAAATTTTATTTGTTAATAACTTTTTAACACAAAAATGAGCGACGGCTAAAACCTTCTGTAGGTCACTCAAAAGGGTGACCTTGACAACAAATGTCAAGGTCAAGGTCATTGGAGCATTGTCCCCTAAAGTGCATAATTACCTCAACTTTTCACGCCAAGATCCATTGCATATCACTTGATGCTTTCAATGCAAACGAGATCTATATTTATATGATTTTACATAAAGTTGTAAGTTTTGGCACGAAATAACATTCATTTCACAATGTTTAATGCTTGGAAGCTATTCCTTTTCACTATCTATTTTTGACTTGAAGGCACAATATAGAATAGTATATTCTTATATATATTATCTATATATATAAATATCTGAGTCTGTCTGTCTGACCGCGAATTACTCCTTCATTAATGGACCGATTTTATTGAAACCAATGCCAAAATTTTTTTTATTTTTCGGGGATGGCGACGGTTTTTTTTTTTTACCTGAGTGTGTCCGTCTGACCGTGAAGTACTCAGTCATTAATGGACTTATTTTCTTGAAACCGGTGCTAAAATTTTTTTAATTTTGCGGGGATGGCGACGATGGTTTCTTTTTTTCATTACTATATCTATAAGTACTTGAGTCTGTCTGTTATCTGACTGCGAATTGTTTATTTATTAATGGACTGATTTTTAGTCAGTAAGAGTCTGACATAAACCGGGACCGGTCCCGGGTACCCATGATGGGTTTTCTCCCCCCGCCACCAGTACAAACAAAAAAAAAAGTCTGACACACATACATACATATAGACATCGAATAATATGATGTATTTCCGCGCGTAGCGCGGGCTTATAAGCTTGTATATGTATAATTATAGATCTCATTTTGCATTAAATACAATAAATGATGTGGAATGAACCTCTGTATGTGTATAAAAACACGTGCACAGTTTCAAAAGCCTATCATTTGATAGACTTTCCGTAAGAAATTATAAAGATGCGTATTTTTCAGTTTTTTCTTTAGACCAAAATACCACCTTAAAATGTGGTTGAAGTTTGGAGCGATATTTGAGCGAAAATTACAAACGATTTTTTTTGAAATTTAACCACAGTAAGAGAATAAAACTAAGCAAAAAACAATAAAATTATCATAAAAATGTCAATATTAACATAAACAAACAAAAAAAACGAAAAAAATTTTTAAAATTAAAATATAAAATTCTTACTGACAATATTAGCGGATTGAGCCAACAAATAATGACACGTGTGTACTCTCTCGCATATTCCAAACTAGAAAAAAATTAGTTGATGAAATATTAGGCCCCGGAAGTCGTCCGTATTCGCCAAAGTCTAAACGCCGGAACATGATAATGCGGATAAAAATTCTTACTGACAATATTAGCGGTTTGAGCCAATAAATAATGACACGTGTGTACTCTCTCGCATATTCCAAACTAGAAAAATATTAGTTGATTAATTATTAGGCCCCGGAAGTCGTCCGTATTCGCCAAAGTCTAAACGCAGGAACATGATAATGCAGATAAAAATTCTTACTGACAATATTAGCGGTTTGTGCCAACAAATAATAACACGTGTGTACTCTCTCGCATGTCCCAGACTAGAAAAAAATTAGTTGATTAATTATTAGGCCCCGGAAGACGTCCGTATTCGCCAGAGTCTAAACGCAGGAACATGATAATGCGGATAAAATATCTTACTGACAATATTAGCGGTTTGAGCCAACAAATAATAACACGTGTGTACTCTCTCGCATATTCCAAACTAGAAAAAAATTAGTTGATTAATTATTAGGCCCCGGAAGTCGTCAGCGATCCAATTTACTCGCCAATGTTCAAACCCTCGTCCTCCACTCCACTCCTGGTTTCTTATTCTAGTAAAAACAATTGACGAGTATTCCTATATAGCCTCTAATACTCGTCACGTCTCGATACGCAGTCAGGCGGATTCGCGCAATCAGTTGTTTCTACTATTGTTGTGATATTTCGGCTTGTGTACTGTACACGTTTGCTTGAATAGATCAGAGACAAAATTAATATTTAAGGTTAATTATAAGATATAAGCATTGTATTACCATGCCTCAGGAAAGTAATATTTCGCAACATACGGTCAACGTAATTGCTAAAGCAATATGCCAAAATGTATCAGATATTTCAAATATTAAATTTTACGGAAGAGGCGAAGGATCTTTATGCTATGTGGTAAGAAGATTTTGTTTGTATGCGTATCAAGAGTCACGGTAGTGTCTTGCGCTAATTTTGCCCTACATATCTCGCTTACAACAAACGGCAAGACTGGACAAGTCGCACCGTGTATATTTACTCGAGTCGGAAAGTTGAGAGTATCCGTATGTCGGTAATGTAATTTGTAATTTCAAGTTTATATACAATTTATTTACCATTAGGATTATCGATCGATAGATTACAGAGTTTTGCATGATAAAGTCAATATTAGTATAAGAGACACGATAGTTTCGCGCCAATCAATAATATAGTTCGCTTTTATTCATAAAAAATATTTGTGGATTTTTTATCACATTTTTCAACGAATCAAGTTATAATAGGTAAATGCATGTATTATTATGTTATACGAGTTATCTTGCATATGCACTAATGATTTAAGGACATATGTACTAATAATTTATTTATTACGTTAATAATTTTGAACTCTCCCTATTAGTATATGTATATTCTCTTAAATCATTAATGTGTATGCAAAATAACTCAAACAATGTAATAATAATAAATTTACCTATAACTTGTTTTGTTAAAAAATGTATTAAAAAATGTGAAATAATTTTACCTCTGATCACAAAATATTTTTTATATAAACTGATTTATAAATTTTATTATTCCATCCTTATTAACAGATGATATTTTATAAATTCAACGAGAGAACCAAATTATTTATAAAGATGGAAGATATGTACAAGTTATCTTGCATACACAATAATGATTTGAAAAAAAATGTACTGATGATTTATTTATTAAATTAGATTAATAATTTTGTACCCTATCTGTATTAGTACATATGCTCTTAAATTATTAGTGTGTATGCAAAATAACTCGTATAACAATAATACATGCATTTACATATAACTTGATTTGTTGAAAAATTGTGATAAAAAATGTGAAATAATTATCAGAGATCCACAAATATTTTTTTATAATAAAAGCAGGCTATATATAATTATATTCACATAACGGATACATCTTAAATAATACAAAACAAAAGCCAAAAATTTAAAAATTACTAGAAAAATTAAAAATTAGAAATTTTTAATACAAAAACTTAAAAATTAATACAAATAAAGAAAATTTAACAATTTGTTTGCAGATTTCAAAATATTAAAAAAGAAATGTGATAATCAAAGTAGGATACTATATGCACGTTTATGGGAAAAAAACGTGCACAATTTTCAAGACATCGTACATAACACGTTGAAAGAAGAAAGTAATGGAAACATTCCGTATAAACCAAAGGAGTCTGCAACGGTAACTTCAATTGAAGTCAGTGAAGATAATCCAGTTATATCAAATTGTGATTTTCCAAATTCGGCATATGTACACCCTAAAAAAGTAAAGAAAGAAGAGGATGAAGATGAACAAAGCAGTAACATAAGCAATGAAATTATTGAAACACCTAAGAAGTCAGGCATAACGAAGAAAAATGTACAGCTTTTTTCTGAATATAATTTTGATAACGACATGGATAGCACTATATTTGAAATATCCAATAGCGAAAGTGACGAATGTAGTTCAAACGTACTCTCTCCTTTAAAGTCACCATTGATAAAGCAAAAGTATTGTATTGATCTCGGTGAAATTGAAGTAAACACATGTGCTTTAAAGCACGACGATTCTAGTATTAACAAGGAAAACGTACGTGCTGAAATATGTAAATTTATGTTACACACGCTGAAATTTCCATGTCCGTTAGCATTTTTTGGTGGAATTCGAAAAAATTTCGATTCCTATGTAACTTATGCGCAATGCAGATATAAAAGTCATCCTATATCATTTAGATTTGCTCTCGTAAAACTAGACGAAGGGATGTGTACATGTTTTATCTCCAGTACAAGATGCGAAGAAATAAAACATGAAGGACCTACTATTTTTTGTACTTTAAGAGGAAACGCCCGTAAGATTGTAAAGGAACAACTGCAGTACATTCCTCCAAGAACAATGCAGCGCGAAATTGCTAAGCAGATCAATCCGGAACTTGCTTAAGAGGGACATATGCAGGATTTGAGACTGTTATCCACATATCAAAAGGCCAAATCAGAATATAATTGTCGAAATGATCGAGTACTGAACTCAAGTGATTTGTCTGATTTATTTCAACAATGAGTAGAAGATTCGCGTTATAGGGATCCATATATACGATACGTCGGCCTACCTTTACATGCTATTATGTTCTCACAAAAACAATTAGATATCATAGATATTAATGATTGTGTAGCTCATTTTGACGCGACGGGATCGGTAGTTCGTAAACCATATAATATTTATTGCAAAAGAATTATGTATTACGCCATAGTTGTGAAAAAGGGTGAATCAATAATACCTATTGCTGAAATGATTACGTCTGAGCACGACATTCCATCGATAAGCATATTATTAAAAAGATATCGACACTTTGCTGAAGTTAACCAAAGAAAATGGCCACTTTTTAAAGTTGTGGTGGTAGATTGGAGTTGGGCATTAATAAACTCCATTTTGAATGAATGGAATAGATGTGACATCATAGAATATTTGGAACGTGTGTACACCAGTTTGGATAAAGGGATTCCAATTGAAGATACACTTTTAATCGTTCATACTTGTTGCGCACATTTTATGAAACGTGTCTCATCATACATACAAAAGAAATTTCTAAAATCCGTTGGGATAAAAACATTTGTACTCGAATGCATAGCAGTAATGTTAATGAGTACACAACTTTTACTTTTGGATGAAATATTTGAAGAATTCATTACTATTCTGTTAACATCTAAGAAAGAAAAGTCTCAGATAAGTATAATACGGCTAAATCAACTTCGTACAAAAAGTAGCATATTTAACGGAACAGATTTTGAAGAAGACGAAGAAAAAGAAGAGGAAAACGGAAACCAAGACTTTGAACATGGAAATGTATTAATAAATGAGAAAAATGAAGGGAGAATCTTTAACGCATCTCCTTTTTTTCAAATATATAATTATAAATATGTACATTTAAAAGAGAAGGTTCAAACAAGTGATGATATCAATAATAAATATTATAGTCCCGAAATTGCAGAATATGTTACGTACAAACTGATGCCATTTGTGCCAATGTGGTAGAGTATTTTATTGTCACAAATTGTACCTAATTTGGCTAGATTAAGTAATGCGTATGCAGAAAGTTACTTCAATGTAGTAAAAAACGAAATTTTACAAGGACAGGTAAATTTAAAAATTGGTCGATTTATTAATAAAATGAAGAACTACAAATGTAGCCTAATTACCGAAGCAATGATTAAAGTTCCAAAAGTCATCAGAAAAAGAAACGTCTATATCCTGAAAGTCCGATAAATCCGTTTGTGAGAGAGATGTGGCAACGTCGTAAAAAGGCAAAATATAGTCTAATGGAAAGACGTCAACTATCTCAAATAGCGAAAAAATGTGAGTCGGCGTCTCATACACCTGTATGTGATTTCGAAAAAGAACATAGACAAATTCTTATGCAGCAGAGTAACGGCTCGACGCACAATTGTGCTTTGAATAATGGTTTATTTCTAGACATCCAATATTATATGCAAGACACAGAATGTAATATAACTGTTGGATGTTATTTCGCTAACAGAAGTACGCCTATACTATCGGACAAAGAATTTTGCTTATTTTCAGAACAATTCAAAACGTTAAAGCCAGAACAATGGATTGATGGAACAATCATAGATTGCTTTGTTGTTTCTCAAATAAATGGCTGGAAAAATATTTTATACGTGCCAACAGATCATACATCATTTATATTAGGCGATTATTGTGATAGGGAACTACATGAAAATTGGCTAATGTATAACATAAAAGAGGAAATTCACGGGAAGATGTTATTACCATATCTATATCGGTCGCACTGGAGATTATTGGTAGTCGACATCGACGAAAGAACCATTATTATACTGGATCCTTATAAATGTGGTAAAGATGACAAAAGAGCGGAAGACTCATTCAAGAGATTCTTAGAAGCTTGTCCCAAAACATCCTTGAACACATTACAAGGAATTGATTTCAAGCGAAAGAAGATGTTTAATAATCGTCCGTTCTAATAAGCTAGCGATGGAAATAACTGCGGAGTGTACATTTTGCATTACATAAAGTGCATTGCCGAAAATCAAAATTTTGGTACATCGTTAGAACCGAAAATTGTTCGACGGGAAATTGCAGAAACTTTGCTAAATACGTCATCTGATATGAAAGACAAATGCCTGTTCTGCTTTAATATGAAGAAAAGAAATTTAGTTATGTGCAGTTTATGTGCGCGTTGGGCACATCCACAGTGCATTGGAAAAACTGGTGAACAAAAAAGCATGGAGAAATGGGCAGATCCTAATGTAAGATACACCTGCAATTTATGTAAATTCAGCATCAGAAACTGGATGAAAAATAAAGAATAACTTACAACAAATAAATATACTGTAACTTTTATTCCTCCTGCTTATCTGTCTAAATAGGAAAAATTTTAAATTTAAACATTTTAACGTTTAGTTAATATTAAAATAATAATTTTAACAAATTAATTATTATTTAATGCAAATTATTGCTTAACATTGGTTACTACGGTTCATTTTGGGAATTCATTCTACAGATATTTCGGGCATACATGTATATTGAAAAATTTCTCTTAATATTCAATGTAGAAAAAGAATAATGATACTTTTATTATATAATATGGCAATCGATTGAACCAATTAAAAATTCCATTGGCTTAGCCGCTTTTTACATATGACAATCGTGTCTTACAATTAGCTCAACTTAATGCTTCAAAGTATAGAGGTGCTCTTGGTCTTGCTGCTCGTGCCGCGGGCGCTTACACTTGGCACGTGACACTGCCTTTCAAAGTCTAATAATAATTAATCAACTACTTTTTTCTAGTCTGAGACATGCCAAAAAGCACATGTATAAACGTGTTATTATTTGTTGGCACAAACCGCTAATATAGTCAATAAGAATTTTTATCCGCATTATCATGCTTCTGCGTTTAGACTTTGGCGAATACGGATGACTTCTGGGGCCTAATAATTCATCAACTAATTTTTTTCTAGTTTGGAATATGCGAGAGAGTACACACGTGTCATTATTTATTGGCTCAAACCGCTAATATTGTCAGTAAAAATTTTTATCCGCATTATCATGTTCCTGCGTTTAGACTTTGGCGAATACGGACGACTTCCGGGGCCTAATATTTCATCAACTAATTTTTGTCTAGTTTGGAATATGCGAGAGAGTACACACGTGTCATTATTTATTGGCTCAAACCGCTAATATTGTCAGTAAGAATTTTTATCCGCATTATCATGTTCCTGCGTTTAGACTTTGGCGAATACGGACGACTTCCGGGGCCTAATATTTCATCAACTAATTTTTTTCTAGTTTGGAATATGCGAGAGAGTACACACGTGTCATTATTTATTGGCTCAAACCGCTAATATTGTCAGTAAGAATTTTTATCCGCATTATCATGTTCCTGCGTTTAGACTTTGGCGAATACGGACGACTTTCGTGGCCTAATATTTCATCAACTAATTTTTTTCTAGTTTGGAATATGCGAGAGAGTACACATGTGTCATTATTTATTGGCTCAAACCGCTAATATTGTCAGTAAGAATTTTTATCCGCATTATCATGTTCCTGCGTTTAGACTTTGGCGAATACGGACGACTTCCGGGGACTAATAATTAATCAACTAATTTTTTTCTAGTCTGGGACATGCGAGAGAGTACACACGTGTCATTATTTATTGGCTCAAACCGCTAATATTGTCAGTAAATCCGCATTATCATGTTCCTGCGTTTAGACTTTGGCGAATACGGACGACTTTCGTGGCCTAATATTTCATCAACTAATTTTTTTCTAGTTTGGAATATGCGAGAGAGTACACATGTGTCATTATTTATTGGCTCAAACCGCTAATATTGTCAGTAAGAATTTTTATCCGCATTATCATGTTCCTGCGTTTAGACTTTGGCGAATACGGACGACTTCCGGGGACTAATAATTAATCAACTAATATTTTTCTAGTTTGGAATATGCGAGAGAGTACACACGTGTCATTATTTATTGGCTCAAACCGCTAATATTGTCAGTAAGAATTTTATATTTTAATATTTTTAATTTTTCTCGTTTTTTCTTGTTTGTTTATGTTTATATTGACATTTTTATCATAATTTTATTGTTTTTTGCTTAGTTTTATTCTCTTACTGTGGTTAAATTTCAAAAAAGTCGTTTGTAATTTTCGCTCAAAGATCGCTCCAAACTTCAACCACATCACCTTAAATGCAAATTGTGAAAAAAGTTAAAAAATGGCGATTTACCGAAAGATGGATAAATTATAACAGATTAATTGTAACACTGTTATCTCTTACAATTATGATTCATTATTAATTATTTCACTGGACTCGATAGAACAATGTATTTCGTTTCAGTGATTTTCCGACACGTTCGAGAAAAGAGCATGCAAAGAATCATAATATCCGCTCAAGTAAAAAATTAATTCTACCAGGAACTGCAATATTGAAGAAACGGTACACCTTATGATTTTGATGTCATACGAATGTAAGAAGATAGGAGATCACAGAAATTCTCTAAACTTATTTTCTCGGAATTTAGTAGATAATTATTTGCCCTTTCGCTGCATACGACGTTTGTATATAAACGTTGTCGGAAAGTAATCTCTCAGTTGCACACGCAATATATGTTTTACGAGTATACACGATGGCAGTTATTTATAAAGATATATCATCCGACACTTTTGTGCAATCCTGTGATTTTTTTGACTGAAGCGCGTCACAGCGAGAGGATTAATAGAGAGGCGCGTAAGTAGAAAAACGCGCGAGCAGAGCGACTATTTTAAATTTTGATCAATTTTGATCAAACATTAATGATTCAATCTAAATAAAATACAAATGAGGAATGCAAACCGGTTTTTAAAAATTATTTCGTTATTGGTTTTCATATTGACAAGCATCATTATCTATAAAATAAAATAAAAGTTTTATTGAATAACTGATATATTTGATACAATTTCAAGTTTTTTCTAATCCCATATATTAAATGAGATTGATAAATTTATTGCCGTATTGAATGGCGTTTTTGTGTCTCTGTGTTATCGATTAATTGTATTTTGAGAAAAAATTGCGACCATAAAATGTTTGGTGTGTTATTAAAAAATTTTTGTTGATAGCTGCGATTAATCGATTGACGATTAATATGTACTCTCTAGGAAGGGAAATAATCTCACTTGTAATTATGCTCGATTCGACTTGGACGTAAGTATCGAGTGATTATCGTGCTTACAGGACAATTGAAATACGCAATTTTTCAAATACAGTTTACTTCTCATATCTAACATTGAGAGAAGAAACAAGTATAGCAATTATGGAATACACTTTTTCTGTCTATTATACTACATTATACGCCAGAAGAAGGAAATCGATAGCAATTATATGCTCATTAATTATACGTGTTTTCCTTCGAATTATATAATGCCAGTTGTACAAATGTTACATCTTTTTTTATCCTTTCATTTATATATACAGAAAAAGAAACAGGAAATCGCACTCTTATGGTTCTTTAATCGTACTGGCAAAAATTACGCTAACGAAAATCGCTCAGAACGATTTCGTAAAGGTTAAAGTTAATAAGTAATTTAAAAAATTTTTCTTTCTTATTTATTAGTAATAATAATGACATTTAATAAAGAATGTTTTTGTTTTGAAATCGTGTTTCAACTGTTTACAGCTTCGAGTTTGGCGAATTTAAAATGACGTAATGTGAGGATTTGCATTTTATATCAATCGGAATAATCGATGTTTTGGGAATAGCGATGATGCTGCAAATTAATCATTGATCAAAGTTATACATATATAGAATGATGAGAGCTACATATGGATGCATATTACATGATACTCATCGCATTAATATTGATAATAAATAGAATTATTCTCGGAAATTGTGTGAATTCTTCACCATTCTTTATGACTACTTATAGAGAATGCATATGATTTCAATATTTAAATTTAATAATATCAGTTATGTAATCATCGTTTCTTGTAAAGTAAGAAAATTTCTCACTTTTTTCAATATCATGCATCTACAAATAATGGTGATTCTCATTGGCATCATAATTACAATTAGAAATTTAAAACAATAAGGACGACAAATTCGATTAACGAATGCAATGATTAACCGCTATTACAAAAATGGAGATGCGTTTTATAGTCGCTTTGCAAATTACATTACTGAAATAATTATTGATACTGCAATAAATGCTCTGTGTGTGTGAGTGTGTGTGTGTTTATATGATGCATGTGTGACGACGTAACATTATACATTAAAAACTGCGGTTTATTGTGACTTATCTTGCGAAACATTCCAAAGATGTATTATCATATACTCATGTGTATAATCTAAGACTTGAAACTTCCAAGTTACATACGTGAATAATCAAAATTGAAAATTCCGACATTTAATCGAGAGAGGTCGTTTGTGCGTGCGTCTCTTTTGCCTCATCGAATTTACGGCAAAATTTAATGTATACACAACGTGGAGTTGACTTTTGACATTTAATCTGGCAAGCAAATTGACATTTAATCTGGCAATAAACTGTGCTCTACTCGGCATAAAACTATCTATGTTGCTAGCGTCAATCTATTTTTAACGCTTCAAATTGATGAAATGACACACTTACTATAATTATATTTTAGGCATGTGTTAGGATAACTGGGAAAGCTTTTTGAGATCGTATAAGAAAGCGCGTTTCTCCAGTTGAAAGGAGATATTTTACTCTTGAATACTCGAGGTGTAACTTTGTAATTACAAATTGAAACGATATTTTTTTATGTGCCTTATTAAGAAAAAAATCTCATTTTTAAATAATAGATTTTTACTATTAAAAATCACTCTAGTTTAAATGAGTTCGTATCGAATCATCATTTTCCGCGAAAGAAAACTACAATTATTATTAAATACAATTCACAATGATCTTTTTTACATTCTGAGGACTCTGAAGGACTCTTGATGTCTGCGTGCGAATTGTTTTGTATATTATGATATCAGAGAAGAGAAAAAAAATTTCTTGACAAGTTATACTCTTCCAAATATGCATAGTACGGTTATAAAAAAACCTTTTAAATAAAGGAATAATTGTAGGGTATATAGAATGTCTCAGAGAGCAATTACTGTTTGCATTGTTATAAAAATTTCTTTATCGACGATTTTCTCGATAAACTATAAGTAGATCGTATATAATAATAAACTAGATTGTCTATCATTATTGTGTATCATATGATATCAAGTGTATACAAGTTTTAGGAGGAAACCGTGGGAAAATCACCTTGTCTTGGGAGCAGAGACACTTACGAAGATAAATCGAACGTAACGCGATCGCACACAGCGCGCCTACGCACTAGACTATCTCACTCACGACAGCGCGAATGTACACATGATGTGCACCTTGAAAGAGGACCATACATCTTACATCCTGCTTGAGTCAACGAGATGGACTGCGAAGATACATACGTTCCGTTGCCAGTCGCGCCGTCTCTGCCCGCTGCTCATTACCGCACCTTTATTGCGAGATTATACTAATAACTATATAATTATATTATTCTTCTCGATACCGCGGATACAATATACCAAGATCCGATCAATGAATCTAATGTGTGATCTCGAATTTTACTCTTTTTCATTAATTACTAAAGTGTTACATGCACAGTAATCATTAAGTCTAATAATAATTACACAGTTATACAGGGTGTCCTATTCTAATCTATCACTTCTCGTAACTTTGCAGGGAGCGGTCGTAGAGAAAAATGTTTCATACAAAAGTTTTTTGACATCGAGGGTGACATAAGATGGTGTTATTGGTTTGACCTTGGATAGTTGTTTTGAAGATCACATGAAAGTCACCTTCAATTTCTTAAATGGAAATCCCTATTTTTCATTGCATATTCTTGTAGCTTATCTTGAGTACTTTTCAAAACACGAGTTATTTTGCTAAGTTTTTACATTAGCGTCATCACCTCCGACTTGCCTCAAAATTTACATAGAGCTTCCTTTTGGTCTACAATTAAGATTTATGATTTTTTTCAACCGGGGAAACAATATATTGTCCTTGGGGAAAATCATCAAGTGGCCGCTTCAAGCGCTATACTTTACATATACTTTACAACGCGAAACGAGGTCTACCCCACAATTCTTGTGTGGATTGGAAAGTGTATGCATGGACGCAGTTGGTAAAATCTTAATTGTAGACTAAAAGGAAGCTCTATGTAAATTTTGAGGCAAATTGGAGGCGATGACGCTAATGTAAAGATATACCAAAATAACTCATTATAGTGTTTTGAAAAACTCTCAAAAGAAGCTACAAGAAATGCATTGAAAAATAGGGGTTTCCATTTAAGAAATTGAAGGTGACCTTTATGTGATCTTCAAACGACTATTCAAGGTAAACCAATAACACCATCTTATGTCCCTCTCGAAGTCAAAAAACTTTTGTATGAAACATTTTTCTCTATGACCGCTCCCTGCAAAGTTACGAGGGGTGATAGATTAAAATTGGACACCCTGTTTAAAAAGAATAGGAAAAAAATAAAATTATTTTTTAATAATTTAAAACTTTTTCTGTTAAAATTTAAGTATACATTTACTATACTAACTTTCCAAATTTCTCTTACTAACTTTTAATCTTTATAAAAGGATTTGTTACACTTTGTTATACCTCTTCTTCACGCAACTCAATATTCCGTATAATAAATTCTCTTTCTCTTTAAAAATAGGAACATTTTTATTTATTACTATTATATTTTTATTAATTTATTTTAGTTATACATTAAAACATTTATAACATCGAAAAAAAACAAAGAAATTGTTAGAGATATTTGTTGTGTACATCAAAATAAGATAAAAATCTAAAATATGACTATATATCTCGACGTCTTAAACAAAGAACCAACACACGATAATGTAACATTAATGTAAATTTCTCGATTCCATATATTAATCACGCCCAACAGTTAATTACATTAATTACAGTCGATTCTTATTCTATAACACTAGAAGATAACATGCTTTTGCTACATAAAAGTCTATGTAAAGAAATTCCATTATTTTTACGTCTTATAAACAATGCTACTGCAATATGAAGGGATGACAATTAAAAATTAATCTCTTATTAGCATATTAAGTTACGACATTACAGTCAACCGCTGTTTAACTGCTGATGTCTGAACTACATTAAATTCTTTTACGTACATTGCAGAATTACATGACGGTTTCATCATGCATATTGTTTCTGCGGCGGACTGTCTGACAGAGATTGATCTTTTCTCACAGACGAATCATTCTTGACCTAATGGTGTTGGTGTTTGAGTCTGTAACAACTTTTGTCTATCGAGCTCTTGGAGGCACATTGTAATTTTGATAACCGAATCGCGTCAACAACAGCTTCATGATTCTTTTCTTACACACGAATGTGATGAAAATACCGATGTTCTGTGCCATATCCGTCAAATACGCAATATAGTCGATGTATCAATCGTTTGATGCATATAGAAATATCAACGGTACTATTCCTATAAAAGCTGATATTCCTATCGCAATAAACATTATGATAAACCACTTGTGGCAAAGATTGAACCTGCAAGTTATATATTTTTTATATTTTCTGAAACTATGAGCGCTAGTTGTGAAGATTATGCTATAAACGAAAACATTTTCAAAATAATGGATACTTTATATATGTATATACTTGTATATATGTATATACATATATATACATATATATACATATACATATAGATATATACATGGTATTCTAAATAAAATAATACATCTCGTAAACAGTGTTAGGAAAAAATTGTTCAAATTAATAAAGAGTATATACATATATATGTATATTCGTGTATATATATATATATATATATATATATATATATATAAGTAGGGGAATGTGCGGGTTCTAACGCTGGTCCTCTGAGGGATGATGAGGTGCAGTGGGTATCCGCAGGCGCGGGGAGGGGGATCTAATGGCACGGTGAATGACGTCACGCGAGGTGAGGGGAAGGTGTAAGACCGCGTCCGGCAGGTCCGCGGGGAGGGGGAAAATGTAGGACCGCGAGAGAGGTAGCGCGTTTTCGAGAGAGCGGCGTTCGCGCAAGAGAGAGCGGCGTTTGCGCGAGAGATATCGTACGCATGAGAGGCGTTCGCAAGGGAGAAGAAGAGAGAGGATAAACACAAATAAATTTTTTTTTTCCAATAATAACATTTGTTCATTCAATGAAATGTGTACGTGTATATTACAATTCTGTGTGTGTATGTGTGTGTTTCTTAAAAATAATATGAAAATTGAAATATAAAAATTATAATATATAAAATTAAAATATATTTAAAATTACAATATAAAAAATTAAAATATATATAATTTATAACTACGTAGCTCCTTCTGAAACAGAAAAAGAAACAAAATCGAATTAGTAATATTATTATGTTATTATGTTATACATTAAAATAGGTATACTAACACTCAATTCTCAGCCTCTTAGTTGGAAGCTCTATAATGTCGTTCCAATCTTCCGACCCCCACGGTATTATTTCCTCATATGGCTTCATGCCGAAGAGTCTCCTTAGACAAAAAATATCATCCAACACCTCAGGCGGCACAGTCTCTTTAACCCATTCACTATCTCCCCACAAGTCCTCGAGCTCTCCTCTCAAATATCTTCTACACATACGTTCATATTTGCAGCTCTCGATGTTAACAAATCCTTTTATTTTTATGTAACTCATCATCTGTAAATAGAAAGGAAAATTATTTTAAATTATTTTAATAAGATTATTTAATAATTATAAAATAAAATAAGATATAATGTTTAATAATTATATAATAAAATAAGATAAAATGTTTAAGAATTTAATTTTATTAAACAGACTATGAAACATAATAATTATAAGATAAAATATGGTAAAATGTTTAAGAATTTAATTTTATTAAACAAACCTTGAAATTTTATGTTATAGCTACGAACGCAAAATTTTTTTTTTAACACAAAAACACATACTACGTACCATTGGGGAGATCAGCTCACGTATCGCATCCAAGATCCGCTCATAAAATTTGGCGTCGTTCCTCATCGAGTCAATAATTGTGTAGCCATTGCTCGCGTATCCATTCTCACTTGTATTTCACTCAACTATACATTTAACTTCACCTCAAAACTTTATTGGTATACATCGCAGACAAGTAGACACTTTATATACACCGGAGGATGACATTGTCTCGGTAAAAGTAGGGGATGTATGACAAGAATTAGCATGAATGCTTACTTAATAAGAAAACAAAAGCTGGCATGTTGCAGATGTCAAGCACCGATGTATGACACCAACCCCCAGATGTAAGAATAAAGATTTAGCAGAATGTGATGTAATCTAAATTTTGCACGCGCCAATGTACAGCTGCGACGATAACGTGACAAAAAGACGAACCACATTGAACCACAATCAAACCTCGATCAACCACGATCAAACCTCGATCAACCACTAACGAACCATAATCAACCACTAACGAACCATAATCAATCACTAACGAACCACATTGAACCATGATCAACCACTATCAAACCTCGATCGAACCATGATCAACCACTATCAAACCTCAATCGAACCATGATCAACCACTATTTAACCACATTGAACCATGATCGAACCATGATCAACCACTATTGAACCATGATCAACAACAAACGAACTATGATTAACAACTAGATGTTAAGCACCGATGTATGACATCAACCCCCAGGTGTAAGAATAAAGATTTAGCAGAATGTGATGTAATCTAAATTTTGCATGTGCCAATGTACAGCTGTATGTAATGTGAAACTTTTGACTTTGAGATAACATTGTCTGAAAACATGCGTGACAAAAAGACTAAAATGCGCTAATAGTACAGCTGTATGTAATTTGGAACTTTGTATTTTGAAATGATATTATGATCGAACCCCTATCAAACCATGATCAACCACAATCGAACCACTATTAACTACATTGAACTACCATAAAACAGCAAATCAACTACTTATACCATTAATAAATATTAGATGTCTAATGACGCATAATCTGACGCTGCTCGCTAGCATCACGTACTGAAATGTAATACTCGCTACGCTCGCATATGATAAGAATAGAGGAAAAGGAAAGAATAATAGAAATTAAAAATATATTTTAAAACAATAGTTTATTCTAAATAATGTTTGGACGAATCGTTATGATGATTCGACCACCAATTGAATATTTTAAATACATTTTGTAAAGCGCAATTTTTTAAATGTTTTTCACAACGTATAGTATTCGTAACATCAAGCTTATTTAAAGAAGCGATATCTTCATAGTCTGCATCCAAGGTTTCAATATTGACGCTGTTTCTCGCATCATCACCAAGTATATCGGTCAACCATTCTCGTTTTTCACGTCTTTTAACGTACACGAGAAAAAATGATCCATCTTCATCTTCCGTCGAACCCATCACAGCCTTCGTAATCAAACGTTGAGCAAAGCTGTACGGAACGTTTCCATCCTCCCATTGTAATCCATGATGATGTCCAATCAACCATGAAGCTTGAGATTTCTCAAATTTTGTAAGCACATGCCATGGTACGGGACTTCCAAAAAAATAGTGAGAGAGAACAGATCCATCTCTCAGTATCGCTACTTCCTTCACGATAAAGTTTCTTCCGATAATGAAACCTTGCAGATCCACAAACGTCGGCACGACCATGATGATTATATTGCGATTTATAGTACGATTGCAAGAAGTTGTTTTAGACAACTGCTGCCGATTGTCACGAATCTCAATTTATATAATTGTATATGACATTGGAGGGGATATTTGCTGATCTATACAATTTTACAAACTACATTGGTCAATGGGCAATATTCAACAACGCGATCGTGTAAGATGAGACAATAGTCGGTAGTATTTGCCGGTATATCTTCCTTGCATTCAAACTATTCTCACGTCCACGGTAGAATTTTTGACAGACTCGTTTTGTCGTGAGCAATCAATAGCGAAAAGACCGTAATATAAAAACTTTGTGATGTTTAATAGCATCATATCAATATCATATCCGTAATAAGATTTGCGAAAACGAGAGTACATGTCAAACAAAAGGGCGTATCTATTTTTATCAAAATCTAAATTCAAATCATCATAGGGATAAACTTCCGAGTTTAGACAGAGTTTAACGTTAGTTAATTGACAGTTGTCGAATATGGTTATCTCTTTTGACACAGCATTTTTTCTACCCGTTTGCAGTGCAAAGATCACATATCGCGGCTTCTCCAGCTGGGACGCGGCTTTCACGGTCCACGAATGCTTGATCGTGTTATGTAACAGAGGAAATTCGTATAGATCCCACGAACGAAAACACATGTTTAAGTATCGCCCGCTTTCCAACGCTCGTAGCAACGACAGTTTATTGATCTCATTTAATATTACATGGGGCATACGCCATTGCATCTTGAGTAATTCAATCTCAGCTTCCGCCGACGTATGTCCAACTAGGCAATTGTTGTCATTGCGCGAACGTATCAAAATTAATTCATGACGAGCGTTAATCACGATTCGCTTATAATCTTCGCAAAATCCCAATAGTATGTTGAGCGGTACGCAAAAGTTGAAGTAAGATTCAACAATATTACGTGCCACATCCCACGCAGCATTCTTTAAGATTTTACCTCTCTTAGGTGTAAAAGAGAGATAATTTTTGAGCGTGGAAGTTATTCCAACGTTTCTGTTGCGATCAATCTCCATACCATCGAGTTCATATCGAAGTTCATCAAACATGAACGCAACGCAATTGTTTCCCAATACAACCTGCTCTAATCCTTCAGCCTTTTTATGTACCGTCAACTTTCCTTCGACATACAGAAAGCTTTCACATGATAATGTGTACAAATCCTGATGTTGTATAGGTATCCGTATCTCATCGCTATATCCAAGCGTTGTGTTGGCGTATGGATTGTACGTATGAGTCTCAATCTTAACGATACGATCATTAAAGATTGGTTCACCTCCAATATTCAAGATATCGATCATATTTTCAAGTATTGCGTACCACAAATCCTAATGATTTTAAAAATTCGCGATTCGACGCGTTGAGTTTCTTCTTAGCGTAACCGGACACTTTACTATTGTCACCCGATGCCACTCGTCTTCTCGCAAAAATATTGTCCTTTGTAAAAATATTATCTCTCACGTGCTCCGTTTTGTTCAGCACGAGCATTTCATTTATGACACGTTATTATTGCTGCCGCCGTATGTGTAATCTTACGGTAATTTTCTCCCATCGAAAATCGATTAATCGTCCTTCTTGATCAACAATGCAGATCGTTAGATCAGTAATGCTCCGTGCGATGATCGGCAGCACAGATAAATGATCTGTGCGGGCGTTTCCGATATCTTATATCCTGGCGGCACGCTCGGTGAAAATTCATGTATCGTGTGTACGCGCTTGTCATTGCTGTACGCGCCAGTGGTCGCGCTGCATTCTATACAAATAATATTTACGTTAATAATATTTATCGGCACATCCGATTCATGCCATTTCCAAGGCTGTAATATACGATTTGATGAGAATCCTAGCAATGATCCTACGCTGTCTGGTTTACTAAAGTTTATTCTATAAGCACATTTGATTTCACTTTTTAGCGTATTATGATTAGCGCGAATCACTATTGGATATTCACCCTGTTCTTCGAAATCATTCTTTTGCGCAATATTATTAACTGCATTGTTGGAACCAGCAACGTGTCGAGATCGTAAAATTGCACGTTTGAGATATTCATTTATAGCATGTAATTCGTACGATCCCTCGGGAATCGTTATTTCCTTGTTATTGTTATCATAGTGAAATTTATTATTCGAGGAATTCACGTTCGGTATCGTATGATAAATTTCAAAATTCGTTAAACCGAGCTCGTAATCACCATCATTTAAATCTATAGCCGGGAAGTAGCTTACAGCAAGAACGCTACTCTTGCCTGTCAACGTTAGCGTCAGTGCTGGAAAACTGTCAAACAAATACTGAATCGTAACGGTGGATTGTTAGGCTTTAAATTTGTTCGTCAACCGTTTGAAGAAATCGTAGACACAATTGTCCACAAATACTTTGATTATAATTTTGATAAGACATGCGATTGTATTCTATTTTCGTCACATTTTGTCCAAAATATCGCACCAATTCCATAGGCGGTCTGAGATTCCCAAATCTATCGAAATATATTACTCGATATTTTCTTTTTACATACGCTACCCAATGAGTACCGGGACCATCAGCGTCATCCAAATTGACGATACCGCTTTCATTTCGTCGTACATCGTTTATCGGTAAATTATTGCGCATGAAAACGCCTCTAAAGAATGGTATACGCATACGTCTTGCTAGCTGTTCTAATTGCACATTAGTTGTTACACCCACAGGCATTTTTAGCGTTTCTTTTTTTTTGACGTTTTTTTTCTTAGTCATCGTTGAGAACCCCTGCCCACGCTTGTATGGAGCGAGATAAAGTCCGCGACCTTCCAAAGCGCGATTATGACGTTGCATTTCTTCGAGCTGACGTTGCGCCGCCTTGCTATCGTTCATAGCCTTTGCAATTCCCGCTGCTCCACCAGCCAAAGAACCGGCAACTCCCAATAATGGTAAAAGTGGTAAGATACCACCACGCTTCGCTACTGGAAGTATTCGTTTTTTCTTCGTCGACGACTTTTTTGTCTTCAAACCCATACCAAATTTTGTCTTTGCTTTCATTGCCATCTAAACAGCCGTAGCAGCCGCTCTTTCACCGAGAGTTGAATCTCTCGCGGTAATACGTTTTCGCGCTCTTGCAGCGAGTATATTATCAGCAATGTGTCGTTCACCGAGATCGTTGCTTCGAGAATCATATGCAGTATCGTGCTCACGACACGCGGCATCCAATGGATTAATGCCTCGATCACCTCTAGCCAATCGTTTTTCCAAGTGAGTTCCAGGTCCGCAAAACTGATAGCCGGGAATATGTAATTCAATAGGGAGTGCGTTCATCGCACGATTTAACAGGCCGCTACCTCTTATAATTCTCGCTGACATTCGCCACAATTTTTTATCAATGGTGTTGGACCGTCGATATGTGTTTGTTGCCACGGCAAATTATAATGTCGCGTGCAACGACGATATTGTTGAATCTCCGAATCGGCCTTTATATGTTCGGGAAGCTTGTCCCACAATCATTCCACGTAGTCAACAAAGTTTCGCAGTAAAACAATCTTGGGGATAAACTGTAATTGCTCGGCGGTAAGCTCGAGAATATTGCTGTTAACCGACAGAAAGAGAAACATTTTTAAGACTGAGTGATTTCGCTTCGACGCATCTCTATAAATAGGTTCCCCATGATTCATTTTCCAAAAATCTAATTTGTGACTCGTGAGAGACAACATGCGGTTTGTGCGACAAGCGACGATAATCAAAGTGATAAATTTTGACGATAAAACACGAATAATGGATAAAAAAGTAATACGCAGGCATGGAAACATGCTACCGAATACTATACGCGGTATCATTTGTGGTCCTTCGAATTGTGGTAAGACTAACGTGTTGATAAGTTTGATAGAAAGCCCGCACGGTACATTTCGAGAACATGTACGTATACTCAAAATCGCTTCAACAACCGAAATATCGGTACTTGGAAAATTTGCTGTCATCGATAGAGGAAATTGGTTATTTTACATTCTCTAATAATAGCGATGTCATTCCACCGAGCGAGGCGCTTCCGAATTCCATCTTTATCTTTGATGACGTGGCATGCGATAAGCAAGATACGATAAGAGAGTACTTTGCAATGGGCCGACACTCGAGCGTCGACTGTTTCTATCTTTGTCAGACGTATGCCAAGATACCCAAGCATCTTATACGCGACAATGCAAATGTATTGATTTTATTTAAACAGAATGGCACAAACTTGAAACATGTATACAACGATCATGTAAATACTGACATGTCCTACGACGATTTTCGCGCATTCTGTCAGAAATGTTGGCAACACAAATATGGATTCATAGTGATTGACAAAGATAGTTCTCTGACTAATGGACGATATAGAAAAGGATTTAACGATTTTGCAATACCGTAAAGTGGATAGTCGCTATCGACACACTGATCTGACAACGTCTAAAAAGAATTTTCGTCAGAGTGCAACATGACGATTGTGCAGGTTAACAATGACGATCACGAGAAGATTGCGAGAGAGATTGCGAAAACGAGCGAATCAATACAAAAAAAATATCGCTCTTTGAAAACTGGTAAAATGGAGGAAAACGTCGCATTGGAAAGACAATTTAAACCAATTACCGAACCTCTAAAACAACTTGTTGAGAATACAGTTGGTGTGGAATCTAATGAAAGAAAATTCGAGCCATTGAATATGTCTTATGAGAAGAAAGAATCAAAGCATGGAACAAAGCGGTCAAATACATCATTGAACGATTCACTAATAACTTCTACTCCAAATAAATTAAAACTTAAGAAACAATACACAATAATTAATTTTGATTGACCTGACTGGCAAAAAATTTTTTATTAATTTCACTACGTTTCGACCCTTGGTCCGGGTCCTCTTCAAGTGTACTAAAAGAATAATATTACATTAGATCTAACAAAATCAATCATACGCCATTGCATAAGTAATACGCCGCTGAACATTTACCTTAAATACAATGTAAAAATGTGTTAGCCCATGATAATGTTATAGGGCGAGTTTTTCGATACGTCTTGCGTAAAGCAACGAAACTGTCAAACTAATGTTAAGATTACCAAACAAACACATCACAAATGACTTATAAACAACAAGCTAATATCATGTGTCAAATATTATGTTGTCATAAACCGAGTTTAAATTTTCCGTGTCCTTTTGTAAATTAATCGTATTCGTATGCTTTTTAATCAAGAACATTTCAGCAATTTCTCTTTTTCTTCTTTGTTTTTCACAATGTAAAACTTTTGTTCCTGACCAATCAAATTCATGGTTGAACTAACATCTATGTTTACTTATGACATTGTAATTACTGATATGTTTTTTAATATTGCTGGAGTGTTCCTTAATTCTAGTTATTAATTGTCTTTTGGTTTGGCCTATATACTTCGCATCACAACCATTGCAATATATCATGTAAACTAAATCCGTTTTATGCATCTTATCGATTTCATCTTTACCTTTTTTTATTAATCTATTTAACTTTTTTGGTATAGTGTATACAACGTTGAGACCATATTTTCTAAGCGTACGATTTACATTCTCGCTCACATTCTTTATAAACGGAATCTTTACGCACATTGTTAAGTCGAAACCACTATTACTAATATGTTGGGAATTGTTACGTTGTTTTATAATCTGAATTCTTTTGTTGATCTGTTGTCTAGCTAATGATGCAGGAAAACCATTATTAACTAAAATATTTTTAACAATTTTAATATTATCAGTGTGAAAGTGTTCGTCCGACAATAAAATCGCGTGGTCTACTAAACTTCTGATAGTATTTATTTTATATATTAACGATTGATTTTGTTATATCTAATATAATATTATTCTTTTAGTACACTTGAAAAGGACTCGGACCAAGGGTCGAAACGTAGTGAAATTAATAAAAAATTTTTTGCCAATCAGGTCAATCGAAATTAATTATTGTGTATTTATTTAATACTGGCGACTCTTGTGAAATTTATTCCTGTTTAAGAAACAATTATCGAATGTTACCTCTACTTCGATAAAAGATGTTCAACCAAGTCAAATATTGTACGAAAAGACGACTCCATCTA
This sequence comes from Lasius platythorax, assembly GCA_963971435.1. Lineage (NCBI taxonomy): Eukaryota > Metazoa > Arthropoda > Insecta > Hymenoptera > Formicidae > Lasius > Lasius platythorax. Next base: position 5,843,259 of record OZ020548.1, on the reverse strand, counting down.
TTGAAAAAATTTATGAGACCACGCCTGAAAGATTTGTAACGTCAGTTCAACATGTATTACAAACGTCCGAAGGTCAAAATTCAATGCGAGATCACTTGGGTCCACTTGCACAAAAATATGTGGCAACTATTATGAGCCAAGATAAAAATGCCGATATAAATTATGTATATGATGTTAAATTTTGCAATGAAGGAATGATGCTCGGTGATAAAGTTTTTGATGTGGATAAAAACGATAATATAATTATCGATGGATTAAATACGTAGGAACACCGGGTCTCTACGAGTTGATTTTCAAGAGAATACCTGACAATGCAGTATACACTGAGAATGATTTGCATAAATACAAAAGTATATTACTGACAACAAATGCGCATAGACGTGGCAACAATATGCGTAATCCTGTATTAGATAACAAGAGATACAAGTATAAATATATAATTGCACCAATAATCTCTGGTCATAAAGTTGGAAAAAGTATAAACGTACCGCGCGCTATGACTAAGCGATAATAAGATTGATTATGTGCATTGGAATGATCCCAACAAATTGGTAGATCATCTGCGATTGCTGGAAGCCTCACGTCAAGCCGGCAACAATGCTCATGACAATGAAATATTGTCAATTATCGAGGAACTTCGCGAAGCTGACATTATTATAAATTAACTATGCGTCGACGATACGAGTCATTCTGTCGAAATTGTTGATATCTGTCAATTAATAAATTTGGATTATCGCTGGGAACGCCGAGTAATTCATACTATCAATGGAATGGATTACTAAGAGATTACGTGCGCGATAACGCTCTGTGTCAGACAGCCTCCGGCTTTGACGCAAGGTCGCGCAAGATACGACGTGTAGCGCAACCGGAAGCTGATAACGATGCTGCTAACAAACAGTACGTGGAAACGAGTGTCAAGCCTTTGAGAGATCGACAGGAAGAATTTGAGAAAAAAATAATCGCGCTCGAGACAAATATGCAGGTGCTACGAATAATGATGGATGAGATGCAGAAAATGTTTAGGTATGCAACACGCGCGCCGACTACATCTGACTCAGCACAGTAGATAGAAAGTATACGTGAAGGAATTATCTCATTATTATGAATTATGTATCGATCAACTATGCTACAAAAGAAAAACACCTCCGAAAAACAGCAACTCGTGGAGGAATTGCACCGTCCAGCGAGAAAAAATTTTTTACGTAGACGCGTCATAGTACGCGGATACGATGATCTGTGGCAGGCGGACGTGGTCGAGATGCGTCCCTATGCACGATTCAACAAAGGTCACAACTACATACTAACAGTTATCGATGCGTTGAGCAAGTATGCGTGGGCTGTACCGCTCAAGAGTAAGAGTGGAAACGAAATGTCTGAAACAATTGCAAAGATAATTCGAGATGATAAAAGATGTCCGAAAAATTTCATACCAATAGAAGAAAAGAATTTTACAACGCAAACCTGCAGAAGCTAATGAAGAAACATAACATTAATCATTATTCAACGTACTCTGTCATGAAAGCCTCGATAGTGGAACGATTCAACCGTACTTTAAAAAACAATATGTGGAAAATGTACGCTAAATGGAAATTACAAATGGATTGACGCGTTGCCTCGACTCGTTGTAGAGTACAATGCGCGAAAACATCGCACCATCGGCATGATACCTATCGATGTTACCCCTGCGATTGCTGATAAACTTTTAAATACGGTATACATCAACGTAAAGATTGCAGCTCCAGCAAGATTCAAAGTAGGTGATTCGGTACGTGTGAGTAAGTTCAAGACCATCTTTGATAAAAGTTACACGTCAAATTGGACCACCGAGGTGTTTAAAATTGCCAAAGTGCAGAAAACTAATCCCGCGACCTATGTACTCGAAGATTCGCACGGAAATCCAATCGCTGGAGGATTCTACGAATATGAGTTACACCATGTTGCTAATCCAGACGTTTATCTCATGGAAAAGGTGATACGTAAAAAGGGTGATGAGGTTTACGTAAAGTGGTTAGGATTGGATAAATCACACAACTCTTGGATACATAAAAATAATATATTGTAAAATATTTATTTTTTAATATATATAAAATATTTATCTAATACATATCTATAAACAATTGTATACTTTACAAATTATATATACATATAATTATTATTTACATGAATTATACATAATTTTATACATTTATTATTTACAACAAACATACATTTATTATTTACAGTGGTATTTTATCCCCATGGTAATGTATCGTTAGTTTCAGGAACGATATACCGTTTGTCGTCGTATGGACTTAGAGCAATTTTTTGCTCGCGAATGGTATACACTTCATGTAATTTAGATCTTATGCATGACTGTTGGCGTGTCATTTCAATCTCTTCATTCAAACATCGTGTGTAATCGTCGAACGTTATCTCGCGACGACGTTACTCTTGACGCCTTTGACCTTTTTTGTGTCCTTTTTACCATCCACTCGCAACGCGTACATTTTTGCTCTAAGCTCGACAAATTCAGTCATAATTATACCGTTGTTTTCATCTTTCATTAGACCCGGTACCTTTTTATTCACAAGCGGTATACCGTACGCATTGTCTGCTGGATAATCGCTCGTATCGAATTTGTCGACGTTGCGCTTTATATTCTCGTACAAATCTTCACACTCGATGTGATAAATGAGACTGTCTGTGTCGGTGTACATTACTCGACATTTGTCACGATACATTGGTGACACGTATTCGTGGTGAAACTCGTACAAACATGTTTTGGAAATGTCGAGTATGCACGTTCCAACGTAGATTGGTTTGTAAAATTTTACCTCGAGTTCTCGCAATTCGACGGCTATAAGATTTTTCAAAAATATGTTTCTGCTATGAAAATTTGGTTTCGCAATCATTGCCTCTGCACTGTACCTCCCACCCCAATATGTTAAGAGTTTTACATCGACACGATTACGCACGTTTTCCATCGTTTTACCAAATACTGCATTATTCATTAATTTGTATAAATTTTTTTCAAAATCATTTTTTGCAAGTTTTCTAAATTGTGTATTAAGTTCGATATAATTACGAAGCCACGGAGATTGCGTAAATTGTAATATACGATGTATTTTTGTAACGTGAAGACCGTGTTGCATACATTGCTGCAGGTTGCGGTAGTGTATCACGTAACGCTTCTTATCATATAAGGTTGCTAGAAGCTTGTTCTGTCGTTTACCGGGTGGTTTGTCACGTGTCGGACAAAACGGTAGGTCAGCGTGCATATCGTGCAGATGCTGTGGGTATTCCAAATCTACTTCGAGAATGTAGCCTGTAGGTAAATCTAGCGCGATGGATGATACGTTAAAATCGGATACATCGTCGACCCATCGAAAATCAGCATAAGGCAATGGCTGACACATTGCCCATCCGTACAAATTATTTACATCGAAATACATGAGATACAATGATGGTTTCGATGGTTCATACGATTGCATGTACTTGTTATTAGCATGTGCATATCTATTGGAGCATTGGCTTAGTCCACCGCGTATACCACGTTCGATAAACATTACCATGTCGATGTCAGTAAGCAATTCGAACGTAATATTTGTATGCTTCAACATGGCATCCCACGTGTATCCGGGGAGAGTATAGTAATACGCGGGGTCGAGTCCATAACTTTTAATGCAGCTATCGCGGAAATTTTCAAAAATGTTTGCTAATAACAAGACATCGGTTTTTAAATACAAGTCGCTATATTCACCCAGCGTTCGAATGGAGAACCGCTTCTATATGTTCTCGGCGTGTGCGTAATCGCTCTCGAATATTATGTCACCGGTCAAGGAATTGTAAAATGATTCGCGCGGTGGTAAACATGTATCTTGAAGTCTTTCGAAACAGTCTATATATTCGTACGGAAATACGCCTTTCCGTGTTAATAAATTGAAATTTTTAGTTGATAAATTTTGAAATTTAAATTTTAAAATTAAGAGTTTATCTTTATTAAAAAATGAAGCCAATTTGTCGAGACTGGTTGTAAGAAATTTATACGAATCGATAAAACGCAATTTAATATTTATGGAATTATAATTTCTGGAATTATAATATGTAAGTTTAACAGTTTTTGTGAACGATATATATTTTTCTTTGGTTATTGGAAGTATATCGATTCTCCCTTTGAACGCTGTAGCTATTTCTTTAATTATAAAATGTGCGTCGTAACCGGATAAATTGTGAAATACTATTGGAATGCAAAAAGATTCTTTATAATTTAGATTACACTTTGAATGCGCGGGACCTCTGTACCGTCCGGTGAGGTGGCAATGATCGCGTACGCGTGTATCATCTTGCGTGAATGGTTTTTCACATATATGACAATGCGTTGCGCTATGAAATTTTTCACACTCATCTGATGTCAAATTTATCATGGGGACATTAGTTGATAAAATAGTATGTACACGCTGCGCTAAATTTTTAAGTTCTTTGGTGAACCATGATACGCAATCTACGCTACGACGAGAATGATATGCTGAATGAATTTTTGTACGAGCAATGTACATAATACACAATACTAAATACTTTGTGATGTTGGTATAAATTTTTCTCTTTATCTGTCTTCGCTAAGATGCATTCCAAGTCGGCATACACCACGAATGGAAGCCGCTCTTTGTTGTCGAAGTTGCTGAACATAAGCCGCTTGTCATCGCGCGGTAACAGGATAGCGCAATCGTTCATCTCCCGACAGTCTATCATGTGTGACTGCAACTTGTTGTTCAATCCGAAATAGTGTAAACATCTGGAAAAATAATGAATTTTATCTTTTAAAGAAAAAGTTTTTAGAATTTATATATTACATTCTTATTAAAATATATGTACCGATCGCATATATACGATTTACGTTTTCCCGCAGTCAATTGTAATGACACAAGCCGGGATAGATTCTTGATCCACGCGAAATGTCCAACGCTGTTGTCATGTGGATCTTCCACGTACAGCAAGTTGACATGCTTGTCTTTCTTCAGTTCACTGAGACGTATCGGGACAATGCCCACGTTCCCGTGCATGCGTATTATCAATGTGTATACATTGATTGAAATGTCGTTCGCAAGTTCAAACTTTTTAATTTGATTCACGGTCACTGGAAACTCAATGCCCTGGAGATTCAGTACTGTCGTGTATTGCGGATAGGAGGATTCCCGTTCCGTGTCTTTTTCAGCAGGATATAGAGCAGCAACCACCGCTCACGCGAAACAGGCATTGTCATTAGATTTCACATTAACCACTGCTCTTTTTAACATTATCTTCTGCGGTAGTTTAATATAACATCCCGCGTGCATTGGATTATATTTGTTTATATTTACAGTCAAATCGAGTATACGCGACAGGTCCCAACCGCTATCGCGTTCTTGAAATTCTTCTAGAGTGGGCTCGACAACGCGTCGCTCATACCACTCGTGTAAATCAGATGTCTGAAAAAGTTCATAGTTTCTCGTATTGATTTATTTATTTGCACGTTTATCACCCGCCACAAACTCACCGTTAAATACTGTATTAACTTTCACATTAATGTGTCTTTCCATAACTTTTCGCACGTTCTCGAGCACGATACCGCTAGCATTCTCGAGAAATTGACGAGGTTCGATGTGATTGTGATTGATGACCGCACCAGTCAATATGCGGTTCTCGAACACTGTATCAATTTCACGCCAAATGAGCCTTTCTTCTCGCGTACTGCATCCGGCACCTGCATGTACGAAGCGTCTGCGTAGCAAATTCTTCACACCTTCGAGTCGTGCGATTCGGGCAACCAGTGATTGTCGATTTCCAATCGATAATCGTGGACGTTCGACTTTGATCTTCCAACGAATCGATACATGCATCGCATTGTGCCTCCCACACAATGTACTCTTCTACTAAATTCACTAGAGCAGCTTGCTCACATAGATTTTGCTCCTCCTCCATATTTCCAAAACTAACAAGATCTTGATAACTGTTACCTCGGAACCTCGGATGAAAATACTGATAGAGTGTGCCTCTTTACCATGATTATATATCTCCTTGTACTGTGAAGCGTCTCGTATCACATTTCAGCTAAATCTTTATTTCGCGGTTTGTCGTATGTTTTCATCAGATTGATTCTTGCATTTTAGAGACGATGTCAAAGTCAAAAGTTTCACATTACATGGAGCTGTACATTGGCACGTGCAAAATTTAGATTACATCACACTTTTGCTTAAATTTTAGAGACTATCATCTCAAAGTCAAAAGTTTCAAATTACATGCAGATGTTCTATTAGCGCATTTTCGTCTTTTTGTCACACACACGTTTTCAGACAATATCATCTCAAAGGTTAAAAGTTTAAAATTACATGCAGCCTTACATTGGCGCGTGAAAAATTTAGATTACGTTACATTTTTGGCTAAATCTTTTTCTCGCGGTTTGTCACGTACATTTATGATCAAACATTCTGGTATGATATCACCGCGAATAGCAACCGTACATCGGCGCTTGAATATAACACATCATCAATAATCCCCTCCATGTGTAGCAGCCATTTATTGGCGCTTGGATATAATACATCAGCAATAATCCCCTCCGCAATTTGCAACATTGGAGAATTTTAATATAAAATAATTTATTATTGCATCAACCACTTGTGTGAAAGGTTCATATTCTGCTGAAGAAAGCAGCATGAATTACTACGTTCCAATTCAGGATGATAAAATTCCAACGAAGAAATGTAACAAGTAAGTTTCGATAAAACATTGTATATTTTAATAATGAGTCAAATTATGAGTAGCTATTAAGAGCCAGCGCAGATTACGAAGCGCATACTTTATTTTAGATTAAATAAGACAATGTCATACACTAACGAACGTTTCGGTCCTTTTTTTTGTACCTTTTTCAGCGAAAATTAACTTAAAATTAATGGACAGAGTATATGTGTGAATTTTAAAATATAATGAGGTCAATATTAAAACTACAGGAAAACATTTTTTAATCGTTTAAATTACAAAGAAGTCAAAATAAAAATAAAAATAAAAATTTTTTACAATCGCAAGGATGGCAATATGAAATCGTAAACCTGTCAATACGCATACTGTCTCGATTCTCAGTAAAATTATTCCGACATCACCATTCGCAGCTCCTTCCTCGGGTGGCAAACCAAGAAGTATTTTGCGGGAAGAATAAATTGTTGGTAATTTATGCTTTCTTGAGGCTGATATTGGAAGAGATTAAGTCGTCTTTACGTAAAACAAGGTTTTTCTTTAACTTATTGAGAGTGTTCTCCCCTTCATATTGCCATCCTTGCGATTGTAAAAAATTTTTATTTTTATTTTTATTTTGGCTTCTTTGTAATTTAAACGACTAAAAAATGTTTTCCTGTAGTTTTAATATTGACCTCATTATATTTTAAAATTCACACATATACTCTGTCCATTAATTTTAAGTTAATTTTCGCTGAAGAAGGTCCAAAAAAAGGGACCGAAACGTTCGTTATTGTATAACATTGTCTTATTTAATCTAAAATAAAGTATACGCTTCGTAATCTGCGCTGGCTCTTAATAGCTACTCATAATTTGACTCATTATTAATTATCTTCAGAGCCTGTACTACCATTACTAATTTTATATTTTATATTTTTCCTTATAATTTATTAAAATATTTTTATAGCATTGCATCCGAGCCTCGTCGTGCGGTTCGTATACTTGGCAGAAGATACGCCTTAACCGTGACATCATATAAATATTTGGAGATTGGAATCAGTGTCGGAGCTGTATCATATGTGGAATAAGTTCTTGGTGATAATAGAGGCAATCAAATAGTATTGTCTTTTGATACATGGAAATCATTGATGCAGAAACGTATGGAGATTGAACGACTTCTACAATCACCTCAAACTCCTTTATGGATTAGAGATCTAACAATCGAAGTGGTTAAAATGTCAGATTCAGAAATTGTAAAAATTGCGTTGCATGATGGTAATTCTTTGTACATGAAGCCATCGACAATATTATACTTATTCGATTTTGAAAAATGTATCAATCATATGTATTTCTGGTTATGTGAAAATACACATATTGTTAATAAAAAGTTTAAAAAATTTGCAACTATTTTACAACGCAATAATATCAGTAATTTATGCGATGTTGCAAAAGCTATATGCGAAAGTGATGCGTTTGATAGCAAATCGCTTGTAGATTGTGAATTATTAACATGTGCTGTAAATGATATTTTTCACGATGCTTGTAACAAATAAATTACTTTTGCAAATTTAAATTGTGAATTTTATTAACTCTTTCCTATCACGTTCTATATGTATAAATAAGAACGGTGTGATGTTTGTGTATAGTCAGCAGATTTTTGTCTATATTACTTTTCTCAACACATTCTACTAGAGATGTAAAAAAAATGATGAGTTAGATGATACGTGATATTGCAATTAGAAGGAGATATGAGATACGATACTCCTGTTGGAAGGAGACAAGAGATGTGAAATTAAACTATATGATCCGGAGGAGCATGCAACATTATAGTTTGTGACCGTCTGTCAGGTATGGAAGAAGTTATTCTCATCGAAGATGGAGATGTCATTCTCTTCGAAGATGATGTTATGGTGATAAATGTTGTGGAAGAATCATCCGACGAGGATCACATACTTTCTGAAGATTCAGATTATGAGAGCGATTGTAGTGATGATTTCACTGAAATAAGTCGGAGGATTTTAAACAGTGCGGAAATTAATACCTTAAATGATGTGAAGAATATGTGTTGCATATATTTTTATTATTAAACTGAGAGAAATATAAAATTTTGCACTTCGTGTTTTCTACGATTAACAGACTTGTTTTCACGTATTCGCGCTGTACGAGAACATTCAACTGATATGTATGGTGTAATTTTAGGACAATTTTGCAGCGAGTGTGGTACTTCGCTACATCAAATAATGTTGTGCAATATGTGCCCCATTTGCACACGATAAACTATTAAATTTGTGAGTGTTATAGACTGAAAAAATTTCTGCAAGTATGGATTTCTGCAAGAATTATTCGATGATGATGACACACTTTCCGAGGAGGAACGCATTGCGCGATTGGAAAAATATCTGTGGGCATCTATCCATTCGCATATACATTTGCAAGAATTCAGACTTGTATGAGTTCTGGGAATACCTATACAACAAGTGTATCGATTGGTTTCAAAAACAACTTCGGATTCCTTGCGAACATTATGGATTCCTGGAAGCTCGAATCTCACGACTCGAAAATTTAAGGAAATGGGTGCGCAGACGTGTCATACGTGAGGGTGTTAGTGTTCCGGCAATATCGACAAACACTCCACTGAATTCATTTGTGGAAGAAATACAAAGTCGAGAAATTGGTTTAAATAAATCTCGTACAATCATGTTAGAACGACGTCTCAGGTATTTATAATTTCGAGTCAAGTGGATGGTCACCAAACAAATAATGCTAATTGTGAGTATACCTATTTTAATGTATAACATAATAACATTACTAATTCGATTTTGTCTTTTTTTCTGTTTCAGAAGGAGCTACGTAGTTATAAATTATATATATTTTAATTTTTTATATTATAATTTTAAATATATTTTAATTTTATATATTATAATTTTAAATATATTTTAATTTCATATATTATAATTTTATATTTCAATTTTCATATTATTTTTAAGAAACACACACACACAGAATTGTAATATACACGTACACATTTCATTGAATAAACAAATGTCATTATTGGAAAAAGAAAATTTATTTGTGTTTATCCTCTCTCTCCTTCTCCCTTGCGAACGCCTCTCATGCGTACGATATCTCTCGCGCGAACGTCTCTCTCGCATAAGTATCGCATAATTATAAGTATTATTTAAAAAAAGACATACACACACACACACACATACAAAAGTATGTATACCACAAATTTCATTGAATAAATAAATGTTATTATTGAAAAAAAAATTTAGAATAATAAAAATAAGTTAATTAATTAATAATTTTCTGTCGCTAGTAAATAAATTCAAATAGAGAATATTAATATAATTCGACCAAACTAGCAAATAACTTACACGGGCGAAGTTGGAAGAATATTTTTAGGGAGACGTATCTCTTGGTACGAGATTACAAGATTCCCTTGATTATATTTCAACCATACCGTGAATAAATAGGCGAGAAAAATATAGGTCCGAAAAGTCGCTGAAGCAGGAATCGAACCTGCGTCTTTCGCTTGCCGGGCGACTGCTTTTAACCAACTAAGCTATTCAGACCCTTTCGATCCTATATTTTTTCAATTGCCTTTTAAATAGATGTTAGTAAACAATAATTTTTTAGAACAATTTACCTTACTAGCGACAGAAAATTATTAATTAGTTAATTTAATTCGCTCCTGGACCTAATTATGGAGCTAACACACAATATTAGAATTTACATCTTTCACCGTTGAGAGCCGTAAATTGTTCTCAAAAATTGTTTACTAACATCTATTTAAAAGGCAATTGAAAAAATATAGGATCGAAAGGGTCTGAATAGCTTAGTTGGTTAAAAGCAGTCGCCCGGCAAGCGAAAGACGCAGGTTCGATTCCTGCTTCAGCGACTTTTCGGACCTATATTTTTCTCGCCTATTTATTCACGGTATGGTTGAAATATAATCAAGGGAATCTTGTAATCTCGTACCAAGAGATACGTCTCCCTAAAAATATTCTTCCAACTTCGCCCGTGTAAGTTATTTGCTAGTTGGGTCGAATTATATTAATATTCTCTATTTGAATAAAAATAAGGCTAATAAGAGCCAACCGCAAGAAGGACGCGGATAAAGTTCTCAAAAACAAAAGAGAAATAAATAAATTTAAAACATGTTTATTCTAAAAGAAATATATAATATCTAGACGTTTCGGTCCCTCTTCGGGCCATCTTCAGTAAAATATCGTGGACGAAATAAAAAATAACATGAAGATAAAACTAAATGTAGCTCTCATATCCATCCCTCTGTGTAATTTGCAACATGCAGCTGCATACTTTTTCTTAAAAGCAACTATGTGTTTTATATACACCAATTGATTGGTCTCACTATTCTGTACATAAAAGTATTAAGGTAAGATTACCGAAAACTGAATGTTTTACAAGATATTATGTATTTTATGTCAAAATACTGTAAATTTCAAGCCTCATAACTCAAAAAGTACTAAGTAAAAAATTACTTTATTGTAGTGTTTTGGAAAGCTCCCGAGATAAGCTACAAGAATATGTAATGAAAAATAGGAAATTGCATTTAAGAAATTAAAGGTGACTTTCACGTGACCTTCAAATGACTATCCAATATCAAACCAATGGTACCATCTTATGTACCCCTCGAAATCCTACAACTTTTGTATGAAACATTTTTGTCTTAAACTTATGGATTTTGAGAGATTTCAGTGCGTAGATTAAAATGGCCTACCCTATATATATATATTAAATGTGTGTACGTATAATAATTATAACTGTTTCCAAAAATGTATATTTGTATATACATATATATACAAATTCGATCGTTTTTTATTCTTGATGTAAAAACGGAATAATCATTTACCTATATATAGTGTATATATAGGTAAATAATCATTCCGTTTTTACATCGGGAATAAAAAACGATCGAATTTGTGATGCCGTAGGCAAATGATTATAGCGCGGTATATATCTCATTAATAAAATAGATTAATAGATTATTACATATCGACGTAAAAATGATAGAGTACAAACCATTTTTTATTTTCGTCATAAACCCGGCTGTCAACATTTCTCAGATGATGAATTGTGTTATTTTCATAACACCGGATCTTTAATGCCGTAGAGATTAATAAACAAATGCTACAGATACTACAAATAATCGAGGGAATCCAATAATACAAGCCAGTCTCCATATTTTCTGAAATAAGAAATGAATTTCTCGTACTACATCACATTTTGTAAGTATATAAAATATAATTTTCTTCGCAACACAAAGTTATCAAAGTCGTAAACATATAGTTCATAATTAATCATAATTAATTATAATTGTTAGAGTTATTATCAGTCATTTATCCACTTACCAGTAAAATTTAATAAAAATATAATAATGCCAAATTCTGATCGGAGCGAAGAGTACGTTTTGAATGGATCGGAATCCATAATGACACAGACTATAGTGAGAATGAAAGAAATTCCCATAGACCTTATAGATATGGACTGGCAATACATAGCAGGCTTGACCGGAAGAGGTTAGAGAGAGAAACATACTTCCCTCTCTCTTCTTCCTTTAGTACTTCGGTACACTTGTAGAGAGAGAAGAACTTTCCTCTCTTTTTTCCCTTTAGTATTTCGGTACACTTCCAGAGAGAGAAGCATGATTCTCTCTCTAACCCCCTCCGGACACTGCTTCTAGTACAGAAACTATAGGCAATTAACAGTCCATATCTATAAGGTCTATGGAGATTCCCCACGCATAGACGGAATACATGATCAATTTCTTCCTGTCTTTCTTTCCCCCTTTCTTCTTTCTTTCTCTCTCTTGACGATTTGTCATGTTTGTTTGTAAGGAAGAAATATCTCTGCAGAATACCGTTAATATTGTATTATATTGTATATTATATTGTATATTATATCGTACGTAAATTATTAGAAAATGTAATAATTTTTTATGAATATTTCACAACATCAATTCAATAAAACATCATATTACTTTCAAAAATTAAATTCCGAATTTACAAAGTAGAAACCAATTTTTTCTAAGGAAAGCTCTAATAGCAATCTCCAATAAAATATTTATATACGTTTTAGATTATAGAAGTACTGCCTGCTATTTCTGCATTCAAATTATCATGTCCAAACTTAAATAGTTGTTTATACTATCACGCAACACGACAAAACACGACAAAATATTTTTTCCGATCAAATCATAGTATGGTATCATTATCCGTTTCGTCTTTATATATCATGGATCTAACCTCTCGCTCTCGCTCTCGCTCTCTCTCTCCCCCCTCCCCCTCCCCTCTCCCTCTCCCCCTCTTTCCCCCTCTCTAACCCTCTCTCTCCCCTCTCCCTCTCCCTCTCCCTCACCCCTCTCTCTTTCTCTCCCCCTCTCCACACCCCTCTCTTTTTATATTTATATATCATATATGAATATCATAAATGAATATGTTGTATTTGCATAATATATGGTAATTATGTAGAATAGGGCCTTTTTCGAATTTTGATATTTTTTTCCGACTCTCTTGGTAAAACTCTTTGTTGTGACTCCCACAGTGATAATAAGTCGGGGGAGCCCGAAAAATATGTTAACGTACCCGAATTTTGATATTTTTTTACGACTCTCTTGGTAAAACTCTTTGTTGTGACTCCCACAGTGATAATAAGTCGGGGGAGCCCGAAAAATATGTTAACGTACCTATTTTTTAACCTATTTTTTTAAACATAGCTTTTTGGATCTTCCGACGTTACAAATATATGGTGGCCCTTAAAAGGGCCTATAACCTAACCCAAACCTATTTTCTAATTAAAACTAAAATTTGGTTTGGGTTAGGTTATATCTTCTGGAAGTGGAGCCCCCCCGTAGGGAAGGCGGAACCCACTGCGTCTACGCATATACTTTACAACGCGAAGCGAGGTGCACCCTACAATTCTTGTGTGGATTGGAAAGTGTATGCGTGGATGCAGTGGGTTCCGCCCCCCCTACGGGGGGGCTCTACTTCCGGAAGATATAACCTAACCCAAACCTATTTCTGATTTAAAACTAAAATTTGGTTTGGGTTAGGTTATATCTTCCGGAAGTGGAGCCCCCCCGTAGGGGGGGCGGAACCCACTGCGTCCACGCATATACTTTACAACGCGAAGCGGGGTCCACCCCACACCTTCCCGAGCTTAAGGTCCGAAACAAGGTCTATAATTATTCTATTCCACATGCGTTTTCGACTTTCTACACGAAACGAGAAAAAAAATTTTTGGAAAAAAAAGAGGTTAAAAAATAGGTAGGTTACATATTTGTCGGGCTCCCCCGACTTATTATCACTGTCGGAGTCACAACAAAGATTTTTACCAAGAGAGTCGTAAAAAAATATCAAAATTCGAAAAAGGCCCTATTCTACATAATTACCTAATATATTAATCACAAATTTATAAAAATTAATTTACATTATAGATAAAATGTAGCATAAAATATGAATATACTTAACAATGTACCTAAATGTCCACCACATGTCGAAGCTCATTACAGTTAACCAAAAGTAGGTTGCCAAAAAGAAGAAATAGTAAACTGAAATTGCAACAATGGAATAAACAACGATTTGTAAATTTGTTTCAAAACGCCGATTACTGACAAATAGCACTATGTCCGGACGTACGAAAACATATTTATTTCAATTTATTGAGAATTTACGAACAAAAAGAAAACATATAATTTATATGAAAATGTGTTAATATTAAGTTAAATAATACTTTATTTAAAAGGCATAACTTTGCAATATTCTAACGACATAAAAAAATATTTATTCTGACAAACCAAAGTTGTATAATTGTACGTTAAAATGCACCAAATATTTCAATTTTATTTCCTATAAGCTCTCGTGATAATAAAGTTTTAACAAATTATAAATTTGAATTTTATCATTAAAAAGTAATTAACCCACAAATACATACTAATAATCCTAATAAATGTATATGTTGCATTGATATTATTGTTACATGACTGAATATACTATACCGATTGTAAGTGGGATGAGATAAGTCACATAGGTCGGGAAGATTAAATTATGCATATTATCAAAAAGTGTATGCGACAATCGTCGCACCGATGCAATTGCGCAGTATGAAGCCATGTTTGTTACGAAGCTGTGGTAGTATAGAGTGCACTAGAAATATTGTCAGCAAAAACGGTATGGAAATAATACGCAAACTAATACATATACTTATATAATGATGTATGATAAGTTTCAAGGGGTTATCAGGGCTATCTCTTTTATAAATTAAGATTCTGGAAACAATTTCTGTTGGAAAGATTATGTTGAAGATGTTATTATCACACCCAGTGTATAACATGATCCTGTTCTCGTCAATCAGACAAAAGGATTTTGATTCGACGAATTCTGCGTGATAAGGAAAATATACAATGCCATCAGCCGATAAGCACGTTCTTGTTGATATCTGCAAACTCAAACATATAGAACAGTTTCCGACACGGATCGTAAGAGAGTCTATATGTTGTTAAGTTTACCTCTTGATTTTTGCTTTGCAACGAATATTGCATATCTAGGAAAGCTTGAAAAACTTTGATTTCTGCAGGAATGCATTCAGTTAGGTGATCATCGAGATGACAGCAGATCAGTTCGCGAGTATCATCTGTCCATATCTCGTGTGGAACAAAGTATTCTCTAAACTTATATATTGTTGAAATAACTATATCTTTTTCGTCGTCAGTTTTTATTGGAATTTTCGTCAGTTTTGTATTGCGCCGTTGAAATGTGATGTTTCTCGTTGTTGTTTGTGAAGTTTGGCTGATGCTTTGAAGCAGAAGCGCGCAACACCACCAAAATACGAGATTGTTTCCAAACATAACGGTTTTTTTTACGTTAGTTCACACACATACACACACACATACACACACACACATTGTCTGATCATAATCCAAGTTAGTTTTGTAGTCCAACCGCAGCAATAATTGAACTGCAAAATCAAAGATACGTATGATATCGTAAATGAATAATCTGTGACAACGATTGATTATGTTTCAGCAAAAGACAAAATTGTTTTTGCGACATTCTCACGAATACATACATGTCAATACGAGAATGACGCCGCTAAAATGGCAACTCGAAAAAACATGTCGTGGATCTGCCAAAAACTTTTTTGAGTCGATTCAGTTGAGTATGATTTAGTTTTAGTTTTTATAATAAACATATATTTAAAAAATATTAATTGAATAATAATTGAAAAATCCTGTATATTAAGCTTTTATTAAATGTTTATTTTAGTGTGATGCCCGCAGATAACTTTGTTCTTAACATGTGTTATTATGGTCATGAGTTTGAGTAATCTTAAAAAGATTTTTTTACTAATCTATCGTTTGTCGTACATTAAAAAATCATTAACAAATAAACGCTCATGCGAATTAAACAGATATATTGACAATGAAGAATTTAATATTGCGCACAATTTATATAGGTATTATCCAACATACATCTACATTTACACAAACACACACTTTTTTATATATAACATTCAAAAATATATTCCAGCTCGAGAGGTTCCACATACATGTAAGTTTCTAACTTTTCGCACGAAACAGATCCATTGCATATCGTCTGGTTCTTTGAATGCAATCGAGATCTATATTTATATGATTTTACATAAGGTTGTAACTTTTGGACAGAAACAAGATTTCATTCACAATGTTTAATGCTTGAAAACTATTCTTTTTACTATCTATTTTTGACTTGAAAGCACAATATAATAATTTATTCTTATATATATTATATATGTATAATTATAGATCTCATGTTGCATTAAATGCACTGAATGATGTGGAATGAACCTCTGTACATGTATAAAAACACGTGCACAGTTTCAAATGCCTATCTGTTGTAGTCTTTACGTAAAAAATTATAAAGAATGCGTATTTTTCAGTTTTTCTCTAGACCAGAATACCACCTTAAATGCAAATTGTGAAAAAAGTTATAACATGACTCACCGAAAGATGGATAAATTATAACACTGTTGAGATTAATTGTAACATTGTTATCTCTTATAATTATTAATAATCTCACTGGACTCGATAGAGCAATATATTTCGTTTCGGTGACTTTCCGAGGCGTTCGAGAAAAGGGCACGCAAAGAACCATAATATCCGCTCTAGTAAGAAATTAATACGACCAGGAACAGCAACATTGAAGAAACAGTACACCTTATCTTGACGTCATACGAATGTAAGGAGAGGCGCGTAAGTAGAAAAACGCGTGAGCAGAGGGACTATATTTAATAATATTTTTAATCAATTTGGATCAAACAAACATTAATGATTCAATTTAAATAAAATACAAATTATGAGTGCAAACTGATTTTTAAAAATTATTTCGTTATGCGTTTTCATATTAACCAGCATCACATTATCTATAAAATAAAATAAAAGTTTTATTGAATAACTAATATATTTGATATAATTTCAAGTTTTTCTTAAATCCCATATATTCAATGAGATTGATAAATTTATTGCCGGATTGAATGACGTTTTTGTGCCTCTGTGTTATCGATTAATTGTATTTCGAAAAAAATTTTGCTACTATAAAATGTTTGGTGTGTTATTAAAAAATTTTTCTTGATCGCTGCGACTAATCAATCGACGATTAATATGCAATCAGAGCACTCTCTAGGAAGGGAAATGATCTCACTTGTAATAAAGCTCGATTCGACTTGGACGTAAGTAACGAGTGATTATCGTGTTTACAGTACATAATTGAAATACGCAATTCGCATAACATGGGCAGAGTTGCAATCAATAATGCAAATAAGTTCGGCTTTTTCAGTTTCCCGGGAATGAAAGCGAGCGATGCTTCTACGACACTGATTGCATCAGCTTTCGTGCTAAAAAATTAGTTACTCAAACTATAACTTAACTATAACTATAACACACACGCGAACATATATTCAATATATTGCAATTTAATAATTATATATTTTACGTTTAATATGTAGCAAATGAAAGAGAAGGTTTAAATGAACTACTATTAATTATAAAAGGAATTTAACATTTGGATTTTAAATACTTGAGTTTTCGCGTACGCTAATAAATCAAGTAAAATTAAAATCGTCATTTGTTATATAACTTGGAACTACTTGCATCTTAAATTCATTAACATTTTATATAATTTTCACACATTACTTTCGAAGTAAAAGAATGTATGCGTATGCAAAAGAACAAGAATTAGAGAATTTGTTTTATTACACGTAAAGAAACATTTTTATGTAATAAAAAAGAAAAAGAATATTAGATGTAATAGCACCCTTTTTATTTTCGAGTGAATCCTCATCGTACATATTTTCGTTCCGCCATAATCTCATCGCATATTTCTGTTTGTCGCATCGACAAGTATTTGGAATATACTTTAAAGCTTTAAAATGTGTGTCCTTACATTGTTGCAGGAATGAAATTACTGTAGCTTGCTACGATGAACAAAATAATTGCTAAGATGAAAAGAGCATCTGTCATGTGCGAGGCACTAGCAAAGTTGGCAAGAAGGAGGTCTTCTCGCCGTAATATAGTGAAGCTGGGATACTTGGGATATTTGCAATACATTACTTTCGTGATTAAATTAAATATGGAATTCATTATGTTTGCGGGTGTTGAATCCGGACACTGACTTAAGTCCTCGACGACGCAGATTTGAAAGCTGATTATATCTCTGTGCGATACATCAAATAAATGTTTACATTATTTTATGGAAATTTTAAAAAATAAGCATTTTGAGATTGTTAAATTTCAAATTAACAAAAAAAATGTAAAACTTACGGGCGTGTTGGTTAAAAATATTCAAATGGAGCGTTGACTTTGTGTACTTCTTACCTGCATTCTTGACCGAAAATCAGTAATGGCAAACTGTTCTATTAAATCGATATAAGATTGATTAGTTTTTTGTAAGTTACCACTATACATATGTGCGATACAATTTTGAATATTTTCCTGTTTAGATTGGAAACATTCCGGTCCTCCGGCTGATATAAAATCTGCAAATATGAGATAATCCAGATTATTATAATGTAAACGACACCTTAATCAACGGCG
This sequence comes from Lasius platythorax, assembly GCA_963971435.1. NCBI lineage: Eukaryota > Metazoa > Arthropoda > Insecta > Hymenoptera > Formicidae > Lasius > Lasius platythorax. The sequence goes on along the minus strand of OZ020548.1, from coordinate 5,824,484 downwards.
TTAAATTGTAAAAAAAGTTCTCTAAGAGGTATATGAGGGATAATTTATAAGATAAGATAGAAAAGCTTTAAAAAGAGAAGCATCTTAGAACTATGAGACTTACGGGCGATCAGATCTATCACTTTGTAGAAAATTGAGTCCAACAGCGAGTCGGTATTTTTCACAATCTTTTCGTTTGCCAGCTCCGCTTTTGTCAGACAATGTTTCATCGCGTCGGAGCAAGAACGCTTAAAGAAGCGCTTCTTGCAATAATTCCACAGGACCACAATAAAAAATTTCCAAAAAATACCTTGAACCGGAATAGGTGTTTCTTATAGATTTTGAGTCTCTGAATACAAATCTGTACTTTATTTTACCGTATCACGTCACAATTATTTTTTAATCGTAAAAAATAGTCAAAAATTTGCTTAAAATGTATATTATATGAATAAGGATAAGTAATGACTTAAAAAAGTTATGTAAAGTATTTTTTTCGTTCAGAAAATCAAATAAATAAAATATATTTTCGTATCTGATAACAATTTAACTATAACAATTTACTATAGTAACCTTAAGCGGGGCGAGAAGCGCGTGCGCGAGTATTATGATAGAACGAGTGCGCGCGACGCGTGCCTGGTTCCGGGAACTAACTACATTCTTTTGATTCCTTGCATTTTGTAATTATATTGTTAATCATTATTTTATCTCTTATAATACAGTCCTTATATTTATATAGTACGTATACCTTACATGGAAGGGATGACGTGTCGTAATAAAACAAGCAACACTTAGGTTCATTCTTAGAAAAGTAAAAGAATATAAAATTTGAGAAAATACCTTTGTCAGGGATAAATTACTCTTTTATATAAATTTATAAAAATTAACGTTGCAAATTTGTCGAAATAAATACATTGGTCAAAATGTACGCGGCGCGCTCGCTCGCTCTATTATAACATTCGCGCGCTCACTTGCCTGCCCCGCTTAATGTTATTATAGTAAATTGTTATTATATGTTATTAAGTACGTTAGTATATTTTATTTATTTAATTTTCTGAACGAAAAGAATACTTTACACAATTTTTTAAAGTCATTACTTATCCTTATTCATATAATATACATTTTTTAGCAAATTTTTGACTATATTTTGCGATTTAAAAAAAATTCTGACACGATACGGTAAAATAGAATACAGATTCGTATTCAGAGACCCAAAATCTATAAGAAATATCTATTCCGGTTCAAGGTATTTTTTGGAAATTTTTCTTTGTGGTCCTGTGTTCTTAAACATTATGTCCAGATTGTCGGTCGGCTTGTACTTCTCGATCTCCGCTCTGACATCCGTGATATTAATGAACGACTGAAGGCACTACTTTATATCTGCCTCGGCTCGCTGGACATTTTCGAATGCGCCTGATCCACCGTTCTTCATGCACTTTTCCTTCAAGAAATTTTTCTTCTCGAAGCTGGGCTCTCGAGTGCTGATGCGTTCAATTGTGAGCCGAACCCTTTCGATACCTCGTCGGCAGACGATCTGTTCTCTTGCGAACGCGTACATGCAACAAGACCTGAAACAAGGAGAGAATATCTTTTAAAGAGATAGAGAATTTTTTCTTACAAAATTTGTGTATGTTATATAAAAATTTTTTTTTTCAGACAAACTAGAATCTATGAAATTGACGGTTCACTTTTCATATCTAACATTGAGAGAAGAAACGAGTATAGCAATATTATGGCATATACTTTATCTGTGTATTACTCTACACTCTATATTATACGCCAAAAGATGGAAACCGATAGCGATTATTTCCTCACTAATTATACGTGTTTTTCTTCAAATTATATAATGCCAGTTGTACAAATGTTACATACATCTTTTTATATCCTTTCATTCACATATGGTATACAGGAAATAAAACAGAAAATTGCACTTTTATGGTTCTTTAATCGAATCGGCAAAAATTTCGCTAACGAAATTCGCTCAGAACGACTTCGAAAAGGTAAAAGTTTAATTTTAAAAATTTTTCTTTCTTATTAATTATTAATAATAATAACATATAATAGATAACGCTGTTTTTGTTCTAAAATAGCGTTTCTACTGTTTACAGCCTCAAGTTTTGCTAATTTAAAATGACGTAATATGACGATTTGCATTTTACATCAGTCGGAATAATCGATGTTTTGGGAATAGCGATAATGCTGCAAATTAGTCATTGATCAAAGTTATACATACATAGAATGTTGAAAGCTACATATAGATACATATTACATGATATTCATCGCATTAATATTGATGATAAATTGAATTATTCTTGGAAATTGTGAATTCATCATCATTCTTTATAAGTACTTATAGAAAGAGAGAGAATGCATATGATTTTGATATTTAAATTTAATAATATCAGTTATGTAATCATCAATTCTTGTAAAGTAAAAAAATTTCTCACGTTTTTCAATATCATATCCACGAATAACGATGATTCTCATTGGCATCAATTACGATTAGAAATTTAAAACAATAAGATCGACAAATTCGATTAATGAATGCAATAATTAACTGCTTTTGCAAAAATGGAGATGCGTTTTATAGTCGCTTTGCAAATTACGTTACTGAAATAATTGTTGATACTGCAATAAATGCTCTGTGTATGTGTGCGTGCGTGCGTGCGTGCGTGCGTGTGTGTGTGTTATATAATGCATGTGTGACAACGTAACATTATACATTAGAAACTGCGGTTTATTGCGACTTATCATGCGAAACATTCCAAAGATGTGTTATCATATACTCATGTGTATGATCTAAGACTTGGAACTTCCAAGTTACATCCGTGAATAATCAAAAGAACTTGACAATTCCGACTTTTAATCGAGAGAGATCGTTCATGCGTGCGACTCTATTGCCTCATCGAATTTACGGCGAAATTTAATGTATATGCAACGTGGAGTTGACTTTTGATATTTAATCTAGCAAAAACTATCGATCCTGTTGTCCGCGTCAATCTATTTTTAACGCTTCAAATTGATGAAATGACACACTTATTTTAATTATATTTTAGGCATGCGTTAGGATAACTGAGAAAATTTTTCGAGATCGTATAAGAAAGTGCGTTTCTCCAGTTGAAAGGCGCTATTTTAGTCTTGAATACTCGAGGTGTCGCTTTGTAATTACAAATTGAAAGGGTATTTTTTTATGTGTCTTATTTAGAAAAAATCTCATTTTTAAATAATAGATTTTTACTATTGAAAATCACTCTAGTTTAAATGAATCCGCTTCGAATCATCTTTTTCCGCTAAAGAAAACTATAATTCAATAATTCAATTCTTAATATTGCCAGTCGTTAATTAACGGGATAAATAATTTGGACGACCAATACTGGCTAAGTTATCATTTAATGTAACACGACGTTTCGACCATGGGTTTCGGTCCTTTTCAAGTGTACTATAAAAATTACAAAGATTCAAATATGTTACAATTATACAAAAGTTAAATTCGATCTATAGTAATGCGCAACTAAATATGGAAGAAAAGTTAAATAATTATTAGAATTTTTATCTTACGTTTAAAATTAGTGCTGTGCGAATGTCACATCTTGTCAGTAGTAAGGTAGCGAACGAACTGGGAAGGGGACTAAACAACGTTTAATATATTGTCATAGACATTGTTTAGATTTTCTGTATCTTTTTGTAGGTTAATTGTGTTTTTAGTTTTTTTGATAAAAAACATTTCGGCTATTTAAACGCGGCAAAGACAGATTGAATAACGAGGTTAGAACTAATTTAGTATATAAAATAAACTGCCAAAATTGTACTAAGTCATACATTGGCCAAACAAAAAGATATTTAAATACTCGTGTAAAAGAACATTTTAATAATATTAAATTGCATGCGTCTAATCATTCAGTTATCAGTAAACATAAATTAGATTTTAATCATGATTTTGACTGGGCTAAACCGATGATATTACATAGCGAGAAACATACGAAGAAGAGAGAAATAGCCGAAATGTTTTTTATCAAAAAAACTAAAAACACAATTAACCTACAAAAAGATACAGAAAATCTAAACAATGTCTATGACAATATATTAAACGTTGTTTAGTCCCCTTCCCAGTTCGTTCGCTACCTTACTACTGACAAGATGTGACATTCGCACAGCACTAATTTTAAACGTAAGATAAAAATTCTAATAATTATTTAACTTTTCTTCCATATTTAGTTGCGCATTACTATAGATCGAATTTAACTTTTGTATAATTGTAACATATTTGAATCTTTGTAATTTTTATAGTACACTTGAAAAGGACCGAAACCCATGGTCGAAACGTCGTGTTACATTAAATGATAACTTAGCCAGTATTGGTCGTCCAAATTATTTATCCCGAAAACTATAATTATTAAATACAATTCACAATGACCTTTCTTACATTATGAGGACTTTGAAGGACTCTTGATGTCTGCGTGCGAATTTCGACGGTATTATCGATAAACTAAAAGTAGATCGTATATAATAGTAAACTAGATTGTCTATCATTATTGTGTATCATATGATATCAAGTGTATGCGAGTTTTAGGAGGAAACCGTGGGAAAATCATCCATTGACGTTGACAGAAATCAGTCAGTGGATACGTACCGAGAAGTAACGATTTGGCAGTGCACGTGGCCAACTTCATCTTGTCTTGGGATCGGAGACACTTACGAAGGTAAATCGAACGTAAAGCGATCGCACACAACGCGCCTACATGCTAGACTATCTTACTCACGACAGCGCGTACGAACACATGATGTGCACCTTGAGAGAGGGCTATGCATCCTGGTTGAGTCAACGAGATTGACTGCGAGGATACATATGTTCCATTGCCAGTCGCATCGTCTTTGCCCGCTTCTCGTCGCCGATCCTTTATTGTGAAATTATAAATTATATATTAATAACTATATAATTATAATATTTTTCGATACCGCAAATTTAATATATCAGATCCGATCAATGAATCTAATGATCTCGAATTTTACTTGGTCATTAAATACAAGATTAAAGTGTTACATACACAGTAATCATTACATCAAATGATAATTACACAGTTTTACAAAAAGAATCGAAAGAAAATAAAATTATTATTTTTGTTAATATTTTAAGCTTTTTCTTTTAAATTTAGGTATACATTTACTATACTAACTTTCCAAATCTCTCTAACTAATTTTTAATCTTTATAAAAAGATTTGTTACACTTTATTATACCTCTTCTTCACGCAACTCTATATTCCCTATAATAAATTCTCCTTCTCTTTAAAAATAGGAACATTTTTATTTATTACTATTATATTTTTATTAATTTATTTTAGTTATACATTGAAATATTTATAATATCGGGATAAAACATAGGGATTAGTCAGAGACATTTGTTGTGTACATCGAAATAAGATAAAAATCCAAAATATGACTATCTCGACGTCTTAAACAAAAGACCAACACACGATAATGTAACATTAATGTAAATTTCTCGATTCCACATATAAATCACGCCTAACAGTTATAATTACATTAATTATATTAGTTGATTCTTATTCTATAATATTAGAAGATAACATGCTTTTGCTACGTAAAAGTCTATGTAAACGAATTCCATTATTTTTGCGTGTTGTAAACAGAGCCACTACACAATGAAGGGATAACAATTGAAAATTAACCCCTTACTAAAGAATTAAGTTACGACATTACAGTTAACCGCTGTTTAACTGCTGATTTACAATAAAATTCTTTTACGTACATTGTAGAATTAAAGGGCGGTTTCATCATGCATATTGTTTCTGCGGCGGATTGTCTTCCAGAAATTGATCCTTTCTGGCAGACAAATCATTCTTGACCTAATAGTGCGGATGTTTGAGTCTGTAACAACTTCTGTCTGTCGAGCTCTTGGAGGCACATTGTAATTTTGATAACCGAATCGCGTCAACAACAGCTTCTTGATTCTTTTCTTACACACGAATGTGATGAAAATACCGATGTTCTGCACCATATCCGTCAAATACGCAATATAGAAAACGTACCAAAAGTTTGGTGTATAAGGAAATATCAACGATACTATTCCTATAAGAGCTGATATTCCTATCACAATAAACATCGTGATAAACCACTTTTGGCAAAGATTGAACCTGCAAGTTATATAATTTTTATATTTTCTGAAACTATGAGCGCTAGTTGTGAAGATTATGCTATAAACGAAAACATTCAAAATAATTGATACTATATATATACACATATACATATACATATACATATACATATACATATACATATACATATACATATACATATACATATATACAGGGTATTCTAAATAAAATAATACATCTCGTAAACAGTGTTAGGAAAAAATTGTTCAAATTAAAGTTGAGAAATATAAAAGAAGCAAGCTGTGACGTCATCATTATCCCACTGCTCTATATTTCAGCATACGTCCATCCAATACAGTTTAATAAAGAGCATATGATATTTTGAATTTCATTGAGATGGTATCTCGCCGTTGCAAGGCGAATTCAAAGAGATGTTTGTCAATTCTAACTGTCACGTGGTGTGCATCTTGGATAACGCTAAAGAAATTTGTTACTTTGAGAGTTAAAAAATGACTTAAATCCATTTCAAGGTCATGACATACAGGATAGTTAAGTTAAACTCGCCTTAGAATAAAGCGGAACCATTTCATGTAGTTTAAAATACCACATGTCGTTTAAAAAAAATTGTATTGGATAAACGTAAATTGAAAAATGAAACAATGAGATGACGTCATATTTAGCCCCTTCTATATTCTACAACTTTAATCTAAACAATTTTTACTTAACACTAACTTTACACAAGTGATTAAGTATTAGTAAAGTACACTAACTTTACACAAGTGATTAAGTATAAGTAAAGTATAATATGTTATTTAAAACATCTTCTACACACACGCATATATAGACACACACACACGTACACGTGTGTGTATCATTTTTAGACAGTACTTTTTTTTAACTATGTATTTACACTTTGTCTTCTTTTTTCTCTTTTTCTTTTTCTCCTTTCTCTTTCTTTCGGTTATATGTATAATATAAATAATGTCTATAAATAATCTCTACAGATAATCTTTTAAAAAATATTTTGCTCGTATTCCAATCGTGAGTATACTTTGTCGAAAATGTCTGCAGTTTTCGAAAGGATGAAAGATAATAGTGAGAATAAATTAAAATAAAAGCATCTATTTCATAAAGATACAGAAAAACATATAAAAATTTTGCATTCTCTCTCTCTCTCTCTCTCCCTCTCTCTCTCTCTCTCTCTCTCTCTCTCGCTGTATTTCTCTTTTTTTCTCTCTCTTTAAACTTGAAAAGTGCCTTATTATTTTTTTGAAGTTTAATTTGATTTATTGGATTAATGTTATTTATATAAGTAGGTACGTCTACAAATATGAAATAATCGTAAATTTTTGGAAATAGTTATAATTATTACACATACACACATTTAATATATATAAATGGTTATAGCGCAGTATATATCTCTTTAATAAAATAGATTATTACATATCGACGTAAAAATGATAGAGTACAAACCAATTTTTATTTTCGTCATAAACTCGGCTGTCGACATTTATCAGATGATGAGTTGTGTTTTTTTCATAACGCCGGATCTTTAATGCCGTAGAGATGAATAAACAAATGCTACTGATACTACAAATAGTCGAGGGAATCCAATAATACAAGCCAATCTTCGTATATATATCTGAAATAAGAAATGAATTTCTCATATTACATCACATTTTGTAAGTATATAAAATATAATTTTCTTCGCAACACATAGGTTATTAGAGTCGTAAATATAATAGTTTATATATATAATTATAATTAATCATAATTGTTATTAGAGTTATTATCAGTTATTTATCCACTTACTAGTAAAATTTAATAAAAATATAATAATGCCAAATTCTGGTCGGAGCGAAGAGTACATTGTGAATGGAACGGAATCCATAATGACACAGACTATAGTAAGAATGAAAGAGATTCCCCACGCATAGACGGAATACATGATCAATTTCTTCCTGTCTTTCTTCTTTCTTTCTCTCTCTTGTTGACGATTCCTCACGTTTGTTCGTAATAAGGAAGAAATATCTCTGCAAAGTACCGTTTATATTGTATTATATCGTATATTATATCGTATATTATATCGTAAATTGTAAATTATTAAAAAATGTAATGATTTCTTATAAATATTTCATAATGTCAATTCAATAAAACATCATTTTGCTTCCAAAAATTAAATTCAGAATTTAAAAACCAATCTCCTCTAAGGAAAGCTCTAATAAAAATCTCCAATAAAAAATATATATATACATTTTAAATTATAAAAGTACTGCCTGTTATTTCAAATTATTATGTCTTAACCCAAATAATTGTTTATACTATCACGCGACATGACACGACAAAATATTCTTTCCGATCAAACCAAAATATGATATCATTATCCGTTTTGTCTCTATATATCGTATATCTAATCTCTCTCTCTCTCTCTCTCTCTCTCTCTCTCTCTCTCTCTCTCTCTCTCTCTCTCCTCACCCCTCTCCTTCCCCCCTCTCAATCTCCCTCTACCCTTTCTCCCCCTCTTTGCCCTCTCCCTCCCTCTCCCCCCTTTCTCTCTACCCTCTTCCCCTCTCTCCCCCTCGCTCCCCCTCACCCCCTCTCTGCCCACTCCCCCTCTCTCTGCCCTCTCTCTCCCCCTCTCTCTCCCCCTCTTTCTCTCTCTCCCCTTCTCTCCCCCTCTACCCCCTCTCTCTATCTTTATACCCCCCTCTTTCACCCCCTCTTTCACCCCCCTCTTTCTCCCCCTCTCTTGTCCCTCTCTCCGCTTCTCACTCCCCCCTCTCCCTCCCCCTCTCTCCCATCACTTCCCCCTCACTCCCCTCTTTCCCTCTCTCCCCCTCTCCATTCTCTCTCCCCCTCTTCCCTCTCCCCCCTATCCACCCTCTCCCCTCATTCTCCCCCTCTCGCCCCTCTCACCCCCCTCTCTCTTTATATATTTATATATCATATATAAATATCGTAGATGAATATGTTGTATTTGTATAATATATTAATCACAAATATTTATAAAAATTAATTTATATTATAGATAAAATATAGCATGAAATATATATTTGAGAATGTACCTAAATGTCCACCACATGTCGAAGCTCATTACAGTTAACCAAAAGTAAGTTGCCAAAGAGCCGAAATAACAAACTGAAACTGCAACAATGGAATAAACAACGTCTCGATTAGTAAATTTGTTTCAAAACGTCGACTACTGACAAATAGCACTATGTCGGGACGTGCGAAAACATATTTATTTCAATTTATTGAGAATTTACGAACGCAAAAAATACGATATAATTTATATAAAAATGTGTTAATATTAAGTTAAATAATACTTTATTTAAATGGCATAACTTTGCAATATTCTAACGACATAAAAAAATATTTATTCTGACAAACCAAAGTTGTACAATTGTACGTTAAAGTGCACTAAATATTTCAATTTTATTTCCTTTAAGATCTCGTGTTTATAAAGTTTTAACAAATTGTATTTGAATTTTATCATTAAAGAGTGAAATTAACCTACGGATACATACAATAAGCCTAATAAATGTATATGTTGCATTGATTTTATTATTACATGACTTGGATATACTATACCGATTGTATTTGCGATGAAATATTCCATATCTATCATGAGATAAGTTAAATTATCCGCACTTTCAAATATGTATGCGACAATCATCGCACCGATGCAATTGCGCAGTATTAAGCCGTATTTGTTATGAAGCTGTGGTAGTATAGAGTACACTAGAAATATTGTCAGCAGAAACAGTATAGTAATAATACGTAAACTAATACGTATACTTATATAATGATGTAGGATAGGGTTGAGGGGGTTATCAGGGCTATCCAATTTATAAATTAAGATTCTTAAAACAATTTATGTTGGAAAGTTTATGCTGAAGTTTGTAATATTACACCCAGTGTATAACATGTTATTGTTATTGTCCATCAGACAAAAGGATTTTGGTTCGACGAATTTTGCGGAATAAGGGAAATATATAGTGCCGTTAGCGATAAGCACGTTCTTGTTGATTTCAAACTCCCTAATATGGAACTGTTTAATCTTCTGACACGGATCGTATAAGAGTACATATGCTGTTAAGTTTATCTCTTGATTTTTGCTTTTCAACGAATATTGTTCATCTACCAAAGCTTCAAAAAATATGAATTCTTCGGGATTCATGCATTCATAATCAGTCAGGAGATCGTCGAGGTGACAGCAGGCCAAATAGCAAGTATCAAGTGTGTATATCTTGTGTGGAACAAAGCATTCATTGTTGTCTTCATTATAATCAGTTTCATTGAACTTATATATTGTTGAATTATCTATTTCCTTTTCGTCGTCATAATTTTTTATGGAATTCTGGTCAGTTTTGTATTGCGCCGTCGATATGTCATGTTTCCCGTGGTTGTTTGTAGAGTTTTGCTGATGATTTGAAGACGAAGGGACGAGCAGAAGCGCGCAACACCACCAAAATACGAGATTGTTTCTAAACATCGTTAATCATTTGCCACGTTGAATTTATCTGCAAAAATGTTTTTTTTCTACGTTAGTTTCATTGTCAGATCATAATCCAAGTTAGTTTCGTAGTCCAACCGCAGCAATAAATTGAACTGCAAAATCAAAGATAAGTATGATATCGTTAATGAATAATTTGCGACAACGATTGATTATGTTTCAGCAAAAAATAAAATTGTTTTTGCGGCTTTCTCACGAATACATGTATGTCAATACGAGAATAACAGCGCTAGGATGGCAACTCGAAAAAACAAGTCGTCGATCTACCGAAAATGACAATAGAATGACAAGGAATATCGTTCTTTGAGTCGATTTAGTTGAATATGATTTAGTTTTTATAATAAACATTTAATAAAAAAATTAATTGAATAATAATTGAAAAATCCTGTATATTAAATTTTTTTATTAAATGCATATTTTAGTGTGATACCAGTAGATAACTTTGTTCTTAACATGTGTTATTATGGTCATGAACTTCAGTAATTCTATAAAAAGATTTTTTTACTTATTTGTCGTTTGTTGATTATTAAAAAATTATTAACAAATAATTATTTTATTTATTATTTAACAAATAATTATTTTAATTATTTTATTTATTTTAATAATTTTAATAATTTAATTATTTTAATTAATGTATCTGTCTGATTTGCTTATGCGAATCAGACAGATACATTTACAATAAAAAATTTAATATTGCGCAAAATTTATATAAATATTATTATCCAACATACATCTACATTTACACAAACACACAATTTTTTATATTTAACGTTCAAAAATATATTCTAGCTCGAGAGATTCCACATAAGTTTTTAACTTTTCGCGCAAAGCAAGAGGCATTGCATATCACTTGATGCTTTCAATGCAAACGAGATCTATATATGTATATATATGATTTTACATAAAGTTGTAACTTTTGGCACGAAATAATATTCATTTCACAATATTTAATGCTTGACAGCTATTCCTTTTTACTATCTATTTTTGACTTAAAAGCACAATATATAATTATACATTCTTATATATATTATACATATATGTATAATTATAGATCTCATTTTGCATTAAATGCACTGAATGATGTGGAATGAACCTCTGTACATGTATAAAAACACGTGCACAGTTTCAAAAGCCTATCTGTTATAGTCTTTCCGTGAAAAATTATAAAAGAATGCGTATTTTTCAGTTTTTCTCTAGACCAGAATATTACCTTAAATGCAAATTGTGAAAATAGTTATAACATGACTCACCGGAAGATGGATAAATTATAAGAGATTAATTGTAACACTGTCATCTCTTACAATTATGATTGATTATTAATTATCTCACTAGACTCGATAGAACAATGTATTTCGTTTCGATGATTTTCCGGGACGTTCAGAAAAGAGCATACAAAGAACCATTCTATCCGCTCAAGTAAGAAATTAACACTACCGGGAACTGCAACATTGAAGAAAAAGACAGTACACACCTTATGATCTTGACGTCATACGAATGTAATTAAAAAATTTTTCTTGATCGCTGCGACTAATCGGTCGACGATTAATATGCAATCAGAGCACTCTCTAGGAAGGGACATAGTCTCATTTGTAATGAAGCTCAATTCGACTTGGATGTAAGTAACGAGTGATTATCGTGCTTACAGTACATAATTGAAATACGCAATTCACATAACATGGGCAGAGTTGCAATTAATGATGCAAATAAGCTTTGCCTTTTCAGTTTTCTGGGAATGAGAGCGCGCGATGCTTCTGCGACACTGACTGCATCAACGTTTGTTCTAAAAAATTAATTACACAAACTATAACATAAACTATAACTATAACACACACGTAAACACATATTCAATATATTGCAATTTAATAATTATATATTTTACGTTTAATATGTAGCAAATAAAAGAGAAAATTTAAATATACTATTTTTAGTTCAAATGAAATTTTAACATTTGGATTTTAAATACTTGAGTTTTTCGCGTACACTAATAAATCAAGTAAAATTAAAATCGCCAATTGTTATATAACTTTAAATTACATGTTTGCATCTTAAATTCATTAACATCTTATATAATTCTCACATATTACTTTCGAGGTAAAAGAAAGTATGCATATGCAAAAGAACATGAATTTGAGAATTTGTTATATTACACGTAAAGAAACATTTTTTTTAATATTAGAAATATCGATAAAATATAAGAAGAATTAGAGAATAAATACTTGGAAAAAAGTTATAAATTTTCTAACATCTGTAAATCAAGAGGCCTGAAGGAAATAAGAAGACTTTTTTGTAAATAAGGTACTGAGAATTTCTCTCTCTCTTAAATTTATTGTTTTAACGAGTTATGTCCTTACAAAAACGAACTTTAGTATTTACACTGTAAGATTAAGATACATTCGCCGTAACTTACGCGTTATACTTGCATTTGCATTAATAAAATAAAACACCCATATATGTTTGCATTAGCAGTACAAATGTAAATGTATAATGTGAATTTATTAATTCTAAGAGGACAATACTTTATATCGTCTTTTGATCGTACAAAGTAGTAAAAAGCTTTGTGCACTCCAATATAAAGTAAAAGAAAGTATGCCTACGCAAAAGAACAAAAACGTGAGAAATTGTTTTATTAAATATAAAAAAAAAACATTTTTATGTAAATAATAAAAAAAGAAAAAGAATATTAGATATAATAGCACCCTTTTTATTTTCGGGTGAATCCTCATCGTACATATTTTCGTTCCGCCATAATCTTATCACATATTTCAATTTGTCGCATCGATAAGTATTTGGAATATACTTTAAAGCTTTACAATGTATGTGCTTACATTGTTGCAAAAATGAAATTACTGTAGCTTGCTACGACGAATAATTGCTAACAATAAGATGAAAAGAGCATCTGTCATGTGCGAGGCACCAGCAAAGTTGGCAAGAAGGAGGTCCTCTCGCAGTAATATAGTGAAGCTGAGATACGAAGAAGATTTGCAATACATTACTTTCGTGATTAAACTAAATATGGATCTCATTATGTTCGCGGACGTTGGATCCGGACACCATTTTAAGTCCTCCAGGACGCAGACTTGAAGGACATTATATCTCTGTGGGATACATCAAATAAATGTTTACATTATTTTATGGAAATTTTGAAAATAAGCATTTTGGGATTGTTAAATTTCAAACTAACAAAAAAAATGTAAACTTTACGGACGTGTTTGTTAAAAATATTCAAATGGAGCGCTGACTTTGTGTACTTCTTACCTGATTCCTTTAGCGAAAATCAGTAACGGCATACTGTCAAGTTCCATTAAATTGTTATCAAATAGATTAGTTTTTGGAAAGTTATCATTATACGCATCTATGAAACAATTTTGAATATCTTCCTGTTTAGATTGTAAACATTCCGGTTTTTCGGCTGATATAAAAACTGCAAATTACAACAAAATCTTTACAAAAGAAAAAAACACGCCAAGTATAAAAAAAATTCGACATTGCTTGCAAAATTTTAGAAATATACAACTCAAAAGTAAATATAAGATCATAGCTACTCAGCCAAGCATAAATGGTTTATCAATTTTTGCAAATTAATATCTGATTTGATAGAAAGTTTATCACAAAATCACCTTTGTATTTTTAAGAATGATATCATCATCTGTATAATCAAAACGATTTACATCCGGCATTGAAAGGATTAAAACTAAAGTGACGAACAAAAACTTGGCGTGCCCGGGTCGGGGCATTACAATCTGATATGCAATGAAAGGTATTTGCATTAGCAAATATATATGATAATTAAAATTAGCTTCAATTATCTGTATATAAATAAATCAAATATAAATAAAATTAATTATATCGTACAATATGGTATAACAAAATGGAATAAACAACGTCTTTCAACTTCGATTACTGACAAATACCACTATGTCTGGACGTGAGGAAACATATTTGTTTCAATTTATTGAGAATTTATAACAAAAAGAAACGATATAATTTATATGAAAATGTGTTAATATTAAGTTACATAATACTTTATTTAAAAGGTATAACTTTGCAATATTCTAACGACATAAAAAAATATTTATTCTGACAAATCAAAGTTGTATAATTGTACGTTAAAGTGCACCAACTATTTCAATTTTATTTCTTATAAGATCTCGTGTTTATAAAGTTTTCACAAATTGTATAAATTTGAATTGTATCATTAGAAAGTGATTAACCCACAAATACATACTAATAAGCCTAATAAATGTATATGTTGCATTGATTTTTTTTTATTGTTACATGACTTGAATATATTATACCCCATGTAACATAGATAAAATACTTCAGATCTAGCGTGACGATTGAATTATTCATAATTTCAAATATGTATGCGACAATCATCGCACCGATGCAATTGCGCAGTATGAAGTCGTGTTTGTTATGAAGCTGCGATAGTATAAAGTACACTAGAAATGTTGTCAGCAAAAACAGTATAGAAATAATACGCAAACTAATACGTATATTTATAAGACGATATATGACAGGTTTGATGGGATTATCAGGGTCATATGTATCATAAATTAAGATTCTTGAAACAATTTCCGTTGGAAAGATGGCCATATTACACTTATTGCCAGTGTGTAACATGTTCTTGTTCTCGTCCATCAGACAAAAGGATTTTGATTCGACGAATTTTGCACGATAAGGAAAATTTATAGTGCCATTAGCGATACGCGGGTTCTTGGTGACATCTTTATACTTAACCCTCTGTTGTCACTATGGGTAGGGCATACCCGAGCCGTATTTTCGGCAGATGAATATTCGAAAGTCCGAAGGGTGGGGTTCCGAGTCAGGTGGGGGAAAAAACATAGACGTCCCTGCTACAACTTCCCCACTACAGCCGCTTCAGTCAGTTAAATGTACGCCTTTTACGTAAAAAAAGCATTGAGAAAGTCAAAATTTACTGATTTTCGTTGCAAAAAAAATATGTTTTTTTAAACAATTCGCCAAACCATTATCAGGACCTTAAAGTACAACTCAAAACCTTTCGATTAATCTATTTTAAAAGTGTTTTATCTTATTTTAAAGTAAAGATATAGAAGTTTAAAGAAAATACTTTTAAAAAAATTTTTTTGTAATTTCATAAATATCTTTGAAGCTTATGAATTTTGAATGTTCTAACTATGATTATCGTTTTCTAGAGATTCTAAACTTATAGTTTGAAAAAAAGAAAGTTAAAATCGATTAAATTGACTCCGAGATATAAGCGATTGAAAATTGCTCGGTTGTGCCATACCCATAGTGCAAACGACGGGAAATTCCGACGTTGTGACAACTGAGGGTTAAAAATGTAGAACTGTTTAATCTTCTGACATGGCTCGTATAAGAGTCCATGTACTGTTAAATTTATTGCTTGATTTTTGATTTGCAACGAATATTGCCTATCTATAGAAGCTTGAAAAAATTTCTTTTCTCCAGAAATGCATTCATTCAGCTGATCATCGAGATGACAACAGAACTGATCGCAAGTATCATCTTTGCATATTTTATATATAACAAAGTATTCATTGCTATCTTCATTAGAATAAGCTCCATTGAACTCATATAATGTTGGAATAACTATTTCCCTGTTGTTGTCATCGTCTTTTATGGAATTCTCATCAATCTTGTATTGCGCCGTCAAAATGTCACGTATCTCGGATTCCACGAGGCCGTATACTGGTGAAGAGACTGATCCGGCGGTGCATGACATGTGTGCGTTGACGGGCGGCGACTCCTCAGCAATTGATGGGCGACCTATCGCAAGAACGAGTGACTCCTGCGAGGCCCTTTTTTTCATACTGGAATAGACTACGCCGGGCCGGTACAGCTACGAACGACAAAGGGACAAGGTCATCGAGCTTTCAAGGCGTTCGTTGCCGTATTCATCTGTTTATCTACAAGGACCATACTTTTAGAGGTCGTCTCCGATTATACAGCCGAAGCATTTCTTGCAGCATTGAAGCGTTTCGTTTCTTGTCAAAAACTCTGCCGCACCATCTGGAGCGACTGCGGAACAAATTTCATAGGCGCGGATGCACAGCTTCGAACCCTCTTCGCGACGAGCAATCCCGAGCGACGTCGAATCATCGGACAACTAGCTGCCGACAACATCTAGTGGCGGTTCAACCCGCCATCAGCTCCTCACTTTGGCGGTATCTGAGAGGCAGCTGTGAAGTCTCTCAAGCACCATCTGCGGCGAGTGCTCGGCGACACAACTCTCACATTTGAGGAGATGTCCACTCTACTCACGCAGATCGAGGCCTGTTTAAATTCTCGACCTCTTCAGGCACTCTCCGACGACCCTGAAGACCTCGCAGCTCTTACGCCGGGGCACTTCCTGGTGGGATCCGCCTTGACTGCTGTACCCGAACCATCACTACAATCATCCTCCGAATCGATTGACCCGATGGCAACTGTTGCAGCGTATGCGAGACCATTTCTGGGAACGTTGGTCAAAAGAATATCTTCACTTTCTTACTCATCGGCCCAAATGGTTGAAGAAGGAAACAGGCTTCGAAGTCGGTCGATTATGCTTAATCCGGGAAGAGAACACACCGCCGACGAGATGGC
This sequence comes from Lasius platythorax, assembly GCA_963971435.1. Classification (NCBI taxonomy): domain Eukaryota; kingdom Metazoa; phylum Arthropoda; class Insecta; order Hymenoptera; family Formicidae; genus Lasius; species Lasius platythorax. Next base: position 5,807,293 of record OZ020548.1, on the reverse strand, counting down.
GGCTAGCCCGCATTGTCCGAGTCCACCCTGGAGAATACGGACAGATTCGTATCGTCACCGTTCGTACCGCTGGCGCTGCCTCGGAATTCACCCGTCCGATAGTAAAACTCATCTTGCTCCCGGTCAGCGACGTCGATGTGAAAGAAACGCAAGCGTAATCATGCGAGCGATTTTTCCACCGTGCATTCTATATAAATATTATTAAATTCGTGATGTTCGAAAAATTACGTATTTCTTGTTGCGAAAAATTCTCTTACTTTACACTTGTATAAATACTTACAATAATTTATATACTACACCAGAACCTCGCCCCTCTGCCCAAAGTCACCACGATGCACACTCACTACAATCACGATTCATATCAAAACATAATACACCGAATTATTATGTCAGTATCTTGCAAAGTGTTATCACGTGCTCATATTGATTGAAAGTAACAAATATTCATAGATTGGTCTCAGTAACGTAAGAACAGGATTCTGCTCAGGCCCACGATATCAGTGAATTTCGCCTAGTGCTTCGGGCGAGGCGGGCGGGATGTTCAAAATCGAATATATATATATTTAAACATTGAGCGCGCTGCGCGCCTGAAGTTGTCGCATACCGTTGGCGCTCGAAAGCAGCTTTTGGCGTCGCTAAGCGGGCCCGCGGTAAACAACGCGAAAATTTTCCTTTTAGAAAAATCAATATTTTTAAATAACCGGTGACACAAAAACCATTAGAAGTTTTCGTAACCAAGTAATTTTCTCGAATTTTCTAGAAGGACAAGAAATAATAAAGAAAATAGCGCGAAACGCGCACGCAGCACTTCGTTTCCAGTTCTCGTCGTGTTCATTTTATCCGTTGCTCGCGGAAATATTTCATCCGTTGCTCGCGGAAGTTTCTCGTCCGTTGCTTGCGGAATCAATCTCGCTTTTGTTTATATTTTATTAATAAATTTAGTGATGGTGTGTTTGCGAGAGAGCGGAGTACGCGGAGCGAGATTACCGCGAGCGCGAGAGCGTTGGAAAGAGTCCGCGTGAGCGAGGAATTTTACGTAATAAAAACTCACAGTTTTAAACGGCACAGCTTTAATTAATATAACTGTCACGATATACACTAATTTACAGGAATATACAATATTTACAGGAATTATTCGACTCAATAATCCGCGAGCAACAGAATTAACTCGAACGAGACTTCAAGAGAAGATTTTCTTCGTGAAACGAGTGGTGAAATTTCGTGAATTTGAAGATCGATTTATAGCGTACACGCATCGGAGATACTCGGAGTTGTGCGAGGCGGCTCTCGCGCGTTGCGTATTTATTTGCGCGTGCCCTTCCAGAAAGATCCCGGCTAATCGAGACGTCGACGATTTTCCGGACGACAGTTTTATTTAAAAGTTATTTATTTGGAAGTCTTTTAGAATCTTTCTGGAAGGGCATTAATTGTCTGACAATAAATGTTTGTTGTGGCGGACGACCGCCAACGGGCCGCCCCTGATAGGTTGCCGGTGATGTCGATTGACGACGAGATTGACGCGATATGACGACAGGCTCGGAGCCCGCGATTCGCCCGAGCCGCGTCATGGTACGCGTCATTGGGCGCGCGGCAATTTTAAGCGCGGTTATCGCCCTTCTCGCCGTTCTTATCGCAATCTCAAACATTGTGTTTATTAGAAATCAAAGTTTATTTGAACATTAAAGATTTATAATTGTTAATCTAATATTTGTGTTTCCGTTTATTTCGCTTTCGTCATTATTTCGCGGACCGTTATTCTCACGCGCATTTTACAGTTTGTTGCATAAACAGACAATGGCATTGTTTCTCGAAACGTCATCGAGACAAGTTCGCTGGAATAACGCGTGTCATTACTTTGCATATATTTATTAATCATGTTCATCAAGTAGTGCTTTTTCATGCGATATTCTCAGCATCTATTCTTTGCATCTATTTGTATCTTTAAACCATGTGAATTTATTTATGTAATCGGTGTTTATAATTACTTTTTAACTGCGCTGAAGATGACCCAAAAAAGGGACCGAAACAAACGCCATTTATACTTATGATGCATATTTAGATTTACAATAAAGTATATGCGCCCTACTTTTTACGTTTGGCTCTTATTGCTATTTTTTACTTCGATATAGAAGAAAAGTTCATCAACTTTTTTCTTCTTTACAAAATCCGACTCCGATATATGGTACCACTGACGACGGTTTTTCTACACCGATAGACATACATAAAAATATAACAAAGATAAAATAAGTGTGCCGTTATCAATAGTGTTAACTGTCCCGAAATATCGCAAGAGAAAGTTTGGAAATCTCATCTATAGAAATTTTTTCTAAAAGTTGGAGACTAACGTTGTTGAAGTTAATTGGAGATTATCTGTAAAACCATGTAAGATTTACATGAATTTCGTGCAAACACCACATGTTCTTTTTCCACGGTTTTTTTTTGACAATATTTTTTTATGTTAACAGCTTGCACGAGAGTTCAAAGTAGCTAGCATCTTACGTTGAGTAACGAGAATTTTCGATTAAAATTGAATAATATAATATGCAAGTTTTGAATTTTTTGAATTCTTAGCTTTCTCTAAGTGTTCTGGCTATTGTAGTTATTTAAAATGACAGTTAATTATTAACACTTAAAAAAAAAAAACCAGAAAGTTAATATATATGTATATGTACAGGATATCCGGTAATAATCCGCCCCACCTCTCATATGCAGTTTGAGCGGGTTAAAGCGAGTAGGAAAGTTCTCTACCGTTTTGCGATCTTCGCAATAATTATAATGAGAAATGAATTAAAAAAGATCGGCCAATTCGCGCGAGTACATGGTTGCTAGGCGCAATACATAATTAAATTTGATTATTAATCCCAATGCTTCGTCGCACGCCTAATAACTGCGAAACATTGAACTGTCTCTACTCGCCACGCGCTAAGTAACCATGTAACACTAGACTATCTCTTCTTGCCGCGCGCTTTTGTGCTCGTGCGGATTGGCCGATCTTTTTTAATTAATTTCTCATTAATTATTGCGAAGATCGTAAAACGGTAGAGGACTTTCCTACTCGGTTTAACCCGCTCTACCTGCACATGACGGGTGGGGCAATTATTATCGAACACCCTGTATATCAACACATTTCTTATTATTTCCATACACAAAGGAACGGCTATTATCTTTTGTAATAACCTTTTTTTGAAACATTATGTAAGGGATTTTTAAATAAATTTAAATTCGAAAACTAAAAAGAAGTACAAAATCACGAATAATAATTATGATTTATAATACACGCTCATCCGTAGCAAAGACTAAAATTATATGCGTCTAACTGATCTCAATATATGCGTAACAACTGAACCACGAGTCTGATCCGTATTTCTTATGTTTGGCTCATAATCCGTACCACTAGTCTCACTCGATATTATCAGACAAGAAGTTAATTGCGCAATTTAATAGATCTTAATCTAATAGATTTAATAGATTTTGAACTAATTCATAGTGACTTGCACCAAATATTTTGTTCGCTTCTTTGTATCAAGGCGAAAAATACGTCATGTACACATTATAGACTAGAGTTTAAGTATTAAGTGTGCACATATAAAAAAGTGACATATAGAAAAGTGCATATTATAATATATTCATATATGCCAATGTTAGATCGATTTCCATTTGTACCTTCTTTTTTTGTAAAGATGAAATAGCTAACATTAAATTAAAGTAATTTAAACAAAAATAGGAAAGTAGATTTTTTTGTAACACATAATATTAGAATCATTATTTCCTTATATCCTTATCAAAACGCTGATTACTTTGAACAATAAAATTTATTTAATTTTTAATTTTATTTAAATATTAGAAATTCTCGAAATCTTCCACGTGTTACATTTGACATTTCAAGAATGATTAATGACTATATTTTCAATCTAAATGACGCAATAATCAATCTAGAAGATTGATTATTGCTATATTTTTATTCTCATCATTTGTTTGAGTAAGGAAAACATAATAAAAGTATTAATCAGTAAATCATATCCGCACATTGACAGTAACGTAAATATAAAACCATATTATTAGTTAGCTGTTTGTTACGTAGAGCGCGAAGGAAAGCGTGAGCGTGATCGGAGTGGAGGCGGAATAAAATCAAGTAAAGAGCGCGACAAATTTACAGCACAAGTAAAATCACAATTTATTCAAAATTAAAAAAAGAGAAAAAAAATACACTAAGTTTTATTACGACACGATAATGTGTTATGCGAAGCAAGCGACTTCGGTTTCCGATCAAGCGGATATAATATTAGCGCGGTCTGCGAGCGACAGAAAAATCCGCGGTAATTATTCGGGAGCGAAAAAGAAATCGAGACGAGAGCGAACTAGCGACGGACTGAACAGAAATTCGACGAAAGCTAAATTTAAGACCTCGCAAAAACTTGTGTATATCGATCCAATGACGCGCTATCAGCTGAGCGCGCGACGAGAAAAAACTATCGACGATTGCTGGCGTACGTGCCGTGTTTATACATATCCTCTCGCGCGAACACGGCAATCACCTCGGAAATCGAACGATCAACTGAGATTATTTGTACAAGAAATATAACTCGCAAACAACAAGACAACAACAATAATAAGGACGCGACACGACCGAAATACAAGACCGTTCAACGTTTAAATTTAACGATTGAGATACGCTGGACGCGGAATTAATAAACCGGATAATTAATTGATCTCGCTCAAACACCGTTACTGTTCAGTACAGTGACATTTGTAAATGTGGTATTAATTTTTCTGGCATGTATTGCCACATGTTAATTTATCTTAAATTACCGCCGCCGACAGTCTTCTATTAAAGCAGTCAACTCTCTGCCTGGTCCAACAACATTTCCGCTTATTGGAAGTGCCTTTTATTTTCTGCGGCAGAGACCTGTTCGTAATATTAAAGAGATAAAAATATGTTTAATTATAGAATAATGTGCTTAATTTATAGAAAAACAATGAAGGAGTTAGCAATATAACTTTTAGTATATCAGCAATAAAACTTTCGTAAATATTGACAAAAGAGGACCAAGCCCCAATGACCTCGACCTTGACATACCTATGTGAAATTGTAAGAACATAGATCTCGTTTCGCACTGAAAGCAGGGGATGATGGGGGTTGACCTTGCTTCGTGTGGAAAGTTGCATACCCATGTGGATTTGTAGAAACATAGATCTCGTTTCGCACTGAAAGCACGGGATGATGGGGGTGGACTTTGTTTCGCGTGGAAAGTTGCAAACCCATGTGGAATTGTAGAAACATAGATCTCGTTTCGCACTGAAAAGTGTTTTTTTATTTCTTCACCTTTAGAGAATGCGTTGGGTAAGATTAGTTTTTTCGGGGTTGGGAGTGCAGGTGGCGGGGCGGAGCCCCTCCGCCGACCGCGTGTTCTATTTGCTACACATAAATAAATCGGTAAATTTTTACATTAGCATCATCACCTCTGATTTGCCTCAAAATTTACATAGAGCTTCCTTTTGGTCTACAATTAAGATTTATGATATTTTTAAGATGGGGAAACAATATGTTGTCCTTGGGGAAAATCGTCAAGTAGCCGCTTCAAGCGCTATACTTTACATATGCTTTACAACGCGAAGCGAGGTCTACCCCACAATTCTTGTGTGGATTGGAAAGTGTATGCGTGGACGCAGTTGGTAAAATCTTAATTGTAGACCAAAAGGAAGATTTTTTACTCATCTGTCGTTTGTTGTTCATTAAAAAATTATTAACAAATAAACGCTTATGCGAATCAAGCAGATATATTGACAATGGAAAATTTAATATTGCACATAATTTATATAAATATCAAATATTACTATTCAACATACATCTACATTTACACAAACACACAATTTTTTATATATAAGTTCAAAAATATATTCCAGCTCGAGAGAGGTTCCACATACGAGTAAGTTTCTAACTTTTCGCACAAACAAGATCCATTGCATATTGCCTGATGCTTTCAATGCAAACGAAATATATATTTATATGATTTTACATGAGGTTGTAACTTTTGGCACGAAACAAGATTTCTTTCTGAACATGTATAAAAACACGTGCACAGTTTCAAAAACTTATCTATTATAGTCTTTCCGTAACAAATTATAAAAGAATGCGTATTTTTCAGTTTTTCTCTAGACCAGAATATTACCTAAAGTGCAAATTGTGAAAAAAGTTAAAGAATGACTCACCAAAAGATGAATAAATTATAAGAGATTAATTGTAACACTGTTATTTCTTACAATTATGATTGATTATTAATTATCTCACTGGACTCGGTAGAACGATGTATTTCGTTTCGGTGAGTTTCCGAGACGTTCGAGAAAAGGGCATGCTAAGTACTATAATATTCGCTCAAGTAAGAAATTAATACTACCAGGAACAGCAACATTGAAGAAACAGTACACCTTATGATCTTGACGTCATACGAATGTAAAAAGAGGCGCGTAAGTAGAAAATCGCGTGAGCAGAGGGACTATTTTTAATTTTTATCAATTTGGATCAAACAAACATTAATGATTTAATCTAAATAAAATACAAATAATGAGTGCAAACTGATTTTTAAAAATTATTTCGTTATGCGTTTTTATATTGACAAGCATCATTATTTATAAAATAAAATAAAAGTTTTATTGAATAACTGATATAATTGATATAGTTTCAAGTTCTTTTCTAATTCCATATATTGAATGAGATTGATAAATTTATTGCCGGATTGAATGGCGTTTTGTGCCTCTGTATTATTGATAAGTGTTGATAATAATTGTATTTCGAGAAAAATTTTGCGTCCATAAAGTGTTTGGTGTGTTATTAAAAAATTTTTCTTGATCGCTGCGACTAATCGGTCGACGATTAATCTGCAATCAGAGCACTCTCTAGGAAGGGAAATGATCTCACTTATAATAATGCTCGATTCGACTTGGACGTAACTAACGAGTGATTATCGTGTTTACAGTACATATAATTGAAATACGCAATTCACATATCATGGGCAAAGTTGCAATTAATAATGCAAATAAGCTTGGCTTTTTCAGTTTCCCGGGAATGAAAGTGAGCGATGCTTCTACGACATTGACTGCATCAGCTTTCGTGCTAAAAAATTAATTATTCAAACTATAACTTAACTTTAACTATAACACACACGTGAACATATATTCAATACATTGCAATTTAATAATTATATATTTTACGTTTAATATGTAGCAAATGAAAGAGAAGATTTAAATGTACTACTTTTAATTAAAAAAGGAACTTTAACATTTGGATTTTAGATAATTGAGTTTTTCGCGTACGCTAATAAATCAAGTAAAATTAAAATCGTCATTTGTTATATAACTTGAAACTATTTGCATCTTAAATTCATTAACATTTTACATAATTCTCACACATTACTTTCGAAATAAAAGAATATATGCATCCCACCAAAAAACCTTACAAAGGTAAAAAAAGTACGCCAAGTATATAAAAATTTTGCAACTTGTATGTAATTAAATATAAATTTTTACAAAAAGCAGTGATATCCCACTAAAAAAGTCTCATAAAAATAAAGAAAATGCGCCAAGTACATAAAAAATATGCTAATTTGTATACAATAAAAAAATTAAAAAAAACAAATTGATCAAAGTGTTTGAAATTGCTGTTTTGAAATTAATCATAAGCTTTGCCAAGTTGGTCCGGAACTAAAGGGGTTAAGACACAAAGTGACATACAAAAACTTGGCGTGCCCCGGTCGCATTACTCATATATTTTTATTAACAGGTTGATAATAATTTCTGATAATAATTTGCAAATTTTAATTTCAGACATATAATCCGCGAACCTTAATTTTAAATATTTGCTAATAATAACATTAACATGTTGATAATAATTTGCAAATTTTAATTTCAGATATATACTTCGCGCACCTTAATTTTAAATATTTAGTAATAATAATGCGACCGGGGCACGCCAAGTTTTTGTATGTCACTTTGTGTCTTAACCCCTTTAGTTCCGGACCTACTTGGCAAAGCTTATGATTAATTTCAAAACAGCAATTTCAAACACTTTGATCAATTTGTTTTTTTTAATTTTTTTATTGTATACAAATTAGCATATTTTTTATGTACTTGGCGCATTTTCTTTATTTTTATGAGACTTTTTTAGTGGGATATCACTGCTTTTTGTAAAAATTTATATTTAATTACATACAAGTTGCAAAATTTTTATATACTTGGCGTACTTTTTTTACCTTTGTAAGGTTTTTTGGTGGGATATCACTGCTTTTTGTAAAAATTTATATTTAATCTCTGCTACATACAAGTTGCAAAATTTTTATACTTGGCGTACTTTTTTTACCTTTGTAAGGTTTTTTGGTGGGATATCACTGCTTTTTGTAAAAATTTATATTTAATCTCTGCTACATACAAGTTGCAAAATTTGTATATACTTGGCGTACTTTTTTTACCTTTGTAAGGTTTTTTTGGTGGGTTTTAATATTCCTAGAAGTGAAATAGACATGATAATGGGATCTTTAGAAGAGGCTATAAGAATATTGATCATTAACGATTATTTGAACTTGTTTTTATTTCTCACCATCTCAGCCACCTCTTTTAGTTTTTTCATTCCATTATATTATACATATTATATAACATTGTTGCTCCAAATAAAGATATGTAAACATTAATAATTAACGTACATGACATATTTGCTATGTATAATAAGTTATGAATAAATATATATATATATATATATATATATATATATATATATAATATATTTATATATATATATATAAATATATTATATATATTCATAACCTATATATATATATATATATAATTAAAAGATTTTTTAAATAATTTAAATAAGTGCGGAAGAAACTTGAGGAAGAGTAATTAAAAAATTCATTATATTAAATTAATAAATATTAATATATACATACATACATACATACACACACACACACACACACACACACACACACACACACACACACATATACCTATATATATCTATTCATCTTTTAATTACTCTTCCTCAAGTTTCTTCCGCACTCGTTTAAATATGACATAACTATTTAAATACATGCTGCCACTCGACACAATTAAAATTTGGCCATCATTGGATCTAGAAAAAAGAAAGAAGTTGAAAATTAGAAGTAACTTAAACAGAAGTGTGTAATAAATAGAAAATAATAGTATGATAATTACCATAAAAGATAATTCAATACCAAAAAGATTGTTGCGTATCGTAATCTTATAAGGCAGCATTATCAGTACATTTAGTTCATCCTCCCGCAAATCAAAATATATTTGCAGTTTCACAGATACGATGTTACTCTTTCTTTATATCCTTTTCTACCTTCTTGAAATAATATCCTGAAATACAAAAGTAGATTCATTTAAAACTTATATTCACACAAGTTTGAAATAATACATAAGTAATTCACTTACTGTGGGATTCAACGATGCCAAGTTGAAAGCTGCGAGCTTTATGTAAGGATCACTGGCAGCGACTAATTTTCACAAAAGTACAGGTGATGCCTATAACAGATTATGGAAAAGTTAATAATGTACTAATTACAATTTTTTGTAATTAGTAAATTATTAGCTTTTCCATACATGTTTTTGTATATACTCTCTCTATGCAAATAGTATTTTTTAATATAAAGTTAAATGTTACACATCAAGTATGTATATAAATTTTCACTTATTTACTTTTATTTATTATTGTTAACAGTCTCAATTAATATGTTAGATGAAACATTTAAGATTATTTATACTAATGTAACCTAACCAAACTACCCACTATGATGTCGACTAGAAAAAAATCACTTCTCTTGTTCATTATTCCGCTATACTTTAATATATTTTATATTTTAATAATTAATATACTGTTAATAATTTTATGTCACTTTATCATTTTTTTTTCTTGTGTTGCACTATTGCACTATTCGCGACACTCTTATAACCACTTAATCACTTTTCTTCTTGTCGCATTATATTCCGCGCGCGTACTCTTTATAAAATATAAACATTATTATATCTCACACGTATGCACACACATCCACATATGATTTTGTCTCTTAAGGCGTATTTGCACACTCAACGAATAAAATCGTACATGAGCGCTGCAAACGCGCCTTGAGGGACAAAATCGCTTTGCATGTGTGTGTGCGAGCATACGTACGTGAGTCTGAATCTGGAACTGAAGAAAGAACTGACGAAAAGTCACATTCTGATATATGAATAAAATCATTTCTCAGGATTGACTGCATCAATCTTATTGAAACTGGTCGCAATCGAAAGTTTGTATCCGCATTATATGATAAAAGTGCCGTTAGATTTTTTATTACAGCTTTAGTTCAAGAAATATCTTAATCGAAAGTTTAACTTGAGGTAAAATTCCGGATAAGCTACTTGGTAGCGCCGCAGCCCCTGTATATAGGCAACTTCGAAATGCCTGAAAGAAATTTTTATATACTTGGCGTCGCGACGCTACCGCGTCGCTTGATATGCAAAAGAACAAGAATTTGAGAATTTGTTTATTACCCGTAAGAAAACATTTTTATGTAAAAAAGATAAAGAATATTAGATGTAATAGCACCCTTTTTATTTTCGGGTGAATCCTCATCGTACATATTTTCGTTCCGCCATAAACTCATCACATATTTCTGTTTGTCGCATCGACAAGTATTTTGGAATATACTTTAAAGTTTTACAATGTGTGTGCTTACATTGTTGCAAAAATGAAATTACTGTAGCTTGTTACGATGAACGGAATAATTGCTAAGATGAAAAGAGCATCTGTCATGTGCGAGGCACCAGTAAAGTTGGCAAGAAGGAGGTCTTCTCGCAGTAATATTGTGTAGCTGGGATACGAGGGATATTTGCAATACATTACTAAGTTCCACATATCAATCTGGTTCATTAGTATCGCCGTAAATTACATTAATTGAGCATTTACTCAGGTAATCACTACCACTATGGTTTTTAACATCTCCAACCTCTTGAATGCGTCCTTCACGGCTGGAACCGGAACAAAACAACATGCGTTTTTAATATAAGTCGGAAGAGTTACTGTGCGCCCTTGACAAACGCACGCTTTTAATCTACATCAAGTATGTATAAGAACCTTTATATGTAAATTCGTCGACCTAATTTGTAAAAAGACAATCCCTCCGTTCACGACATATTGTTTATAATATTGACAGATGCTGAGGATGGTCCAAATCATAGAACCGAAACGTTCGTTATTCATCCAATAAAGATTTTAAAGTTATTTTACTATAAAAATTATTTGCGCACCTATTACCGCGCTAGGCTTTTAATTAGTTTGTCTTTTATACCGATATATTAAGCATTTTGAGATTGTTAAATTTCAAACTAACAAAAAAAATGTAGAATTTACGAGCGTGTTTGTTAAAAATATTCAAATGAAGTGCTGACTTTGTGTACTTCTTACTCGCATTCTTGACCGAAAATCAGTAACGGCAAACTGTCGAGTTCTATTAAATTGTTATCAGATTAGATTAGTTTATGGAAAGTTAACACTATACGTATATGCGACACAATTTTAAATATCTTCCTGTTTAGATTAGAAACATTCCGATCCTCCGTCTGATATAAAAACTGCAAATATGAGATAATCCAGATTATTATAATGTTAACAGCACTTTAAACAACGGCGTAAAATTCTAATAAAAGTTCTCTAAGAGGTATATGAGAGATAATTTATAAGATAAGAAAGAAAAGCTTTTAAAAGAGGAGCATTTTAGAACTATCAGACTTACGGGCGATGAGATATCCCACTTTGTAGCAAATAGAGTCCAACAGCGAGTCGGTGAGTTTCTTGCAAAATATTCCAAAGATGTATTATCACATACTCATGTGTATAATGTAAGACTTGGAATTTCCAAATTACATCCGTGAATAATCAAAAGAGCTTGAAAATTCCGACTTTTAATCGAAAGAGATCGTTCGTGCGTGCGTCTCTTTCGCCTCATCGAATTTTGGCGAAATTCAATGTATACAAATGCAACGTGGAGTTGACTTTTGACATTTAATCTAGCAAGCTAATTGACATTTAATCTAGCAATAAACTCTGCTCTAGTCGGCATAAAACTATCGATGTTGTTGTCCACGTCAATCTATTTTTAATGCTTCAAATTGATGAAATGACACACTTATTTTAGTTATATTTTAGGCATGCGTTAGGATAACTGGGAAAGCTTTTGAGATCGTATTAGAAAGCGCGTTTCTCTAGTTGAAAGGAGATATTTTATGATGAATACTCGAAACTCTTGAATACTCGAGGTGTCGCTTTGTAGTTACAAATTGAAAGGATATTATTTTATGTGTCTTATCTAGAAATAAATCTCATTTTTAAATAATAGATTGTTACTATTGAAAATCACTCTAATTTAAATGAATTCGCATCGAATCATTTTTTTCTGTGAAAAAAAAGCTACAATTATTAAATACAATTCACAATGAACTTTCTTACATTCTGAAGAACTCTTGGTGTCTGCGTGCAAAATGCTTTGTACATTATGATATTAGAGAAGCGAGAAAAAATTTCTTGACAGATTATACTCTTCCAGATATAAATAGTACGGTTATAAAGAAACCTTTTAAATAAAGAAATAAAAAATTGTAGGGTATATAGAATGTCTCAGAGCTATGACTGTTTGCATTGTTATAAAAATTTCCTTATCGACGGTTTTTTTGATAAACTATAAGTAGATCGTATATAATAGTAAACTAGATTGTCTATCATTATTGTGTATCATATGATATCAAGTGTATGCGAGTTTTAGGAAGAAACCGTGGGAAAATCGCGCACGTGCATATAATGTGCACCTTGAGAAAGGACCATGCATCCTGGTTGAGTCAACGAGATGGACTGCGAAGATACATACGTTCCGTTGCCAGTCCAACGTATACTTGCTTAAAATTTGTCCTCTATAAAAAATCAGTCTCATTGTCTATAAGGTCGCGATAGTGTCGAGTCTTCCTACACGCCTATGTACATCACTGACGGCGAGGATAACGATGGTGATTAATTTTTAAAAGAATCGAACGCTTCTCGAGATTCACTGGTGCTAGTTTTTTACGCTTATCAAACAGATCTTAAGTACATACAAAATTTTGATATCAAATCCGAGAAAATGTGTATTTTAATATATAAATATCAAAATTAATTAGACATAATTAATAAAAACTGAGAGATATAAATATAACAATCAATTAACAAAAGCTAAATATATAGTTGCTAATGGCATTTATTACAAGTTGTTTTTACGGCTTT